>JAPDSC010099032.1:460-29079 GCA_026290005.1 Latrodectus geometricus | reverse complement strand
TTTTTAATATGGGAATGGAAAATTCCTTATAAATTCCATTGGCTGCTTTTACTCTTCTCCACAACTGCTTACTGGATGTAGAAGATGTTATAGAAGAAAGATAGCGAGACCAAGATTCCTTCTGACTTTGACGACGAGCTCTGCGAGCTAATGCTTTTGCTCTCTTGAAAGCGATTAAATTCTCCGTTGTGGGGTACATCCGAAATAACCCCCAGAGTCTCCTCTGTCTTTTATAGGCATTTTGACATTCATCATTCCACCATGGTTTACAACGCCTGTGTGGTAGAGAGGAACATTTTGGAATTGCAGAATCAGCTGCATTTATTATTGTTTCAGTGACTTTTTTAACGGCGTTATCAATATCATCGATCATAGCCATTTTATGATCAACGACTGCCAATTGTGTAAATAAAGGCCAATCTGCCCGACTGTACACGTAAGTAGGTACGCGTTGTCCTACACTACTACCTCCACTCTGGGAGATGACAAGCGGGAAATGATCGCTATTATGCAGATCATTCCCCACTGTTAAATTTAACAATGGCAGAAGTGAAGGTGAACAAATGGCGAGATAGAGAGAATGAAATGTTCTTGTGGGTAGGTGGAAATATGTCTTCTCGTCGGTATTCATCAGACAGAGGCAATTATCAGAAATAAAGTGCTCTATCTGACGACCGCGAGAATTAGTATCATCACTTCCTCACAGAGAATTATGGCCGTTAAAATCACCGAGTAATATATATGGTGTTGGCAGCTGATCGATCAATGCATCAAGTTCCTCTTGGCGGATGACATCATGTGGTGGCAAATATAAACTACAGACTGTAATCAGAACTGTAGTATGAATTCTTATAGCTACAGCCTGTAGAGTAGTATTGATTGGATGGAGAGTGCTGGGGAAATCATTAGATGTTAAAATGCAAACACCTCCAGACACTGCACCATCGTCACCACAATCTTTTCTAAAACATTTATATCCACGCATGGAAACATTATTTGTAGACTTCAGGAAGGTCTCCTGAAGTGCTACACATGCGGGACTATAAATTGATGTTATAGATTTGATGTCATCAATATGAGAACGTAAACCATGGCAGTTCCATGAAACAAAGGAGACTATTTTTCAAATTAAAAAGCTCCTCTCCTGGAGCTGGAGGGCATGTCTTCCGTCCATTCATCGAACGATATGTCATCGTCCGAAGGATGTAAAGAGACAGCATCAGACTCCAGTGATATGGCTCTACGGGTGGATATTGAGGGTCTAGAAGGGCCCTCTTTTGCAGATTTTAATTTTAGAGCCTTCATGGCTTTTGATTTAGCAATAGGAGCTTTTTTCCTAACGATGGATACGGAGGTTGATTTTGGCTTTTGTATAGATGTAGGGGGTAATTTAATAAGGGGAAGCGAAAAGTCTTCAGTTTGAGTACTTGTTGTTCTGGTGACCTTGGCAGCTATTTTGGCATAGCTTGCTCCTGCTTGAGGTGTACGGGATGTAACCGAACGTCTCGCCTCGGGATAGGAACAGTTATTCTTAACTTTTGTGGTTATAATTTCCTTTTCCAATTGCCAGTTAGGACAACTTCTAGCATAGGAGGGGTGATCACCACTGCAGTTGACACATTTTTCTTTTGCAGTGCAAGAAGAACTTTCATGGCCAACTGCTGCGCAGCGAGCGCAAGTCAATTTACCCCTACAAGCTACTTTAGAGTGACCAAATCGCTGGCATTGGAAACAGCGTAAAGGATTTGGAATATAAGGCCTAACGGAAAGATTCATATACGCAGCTTTAATATGCTGCGGTAAATCTGGTGTCGCAAATGTCAGAGTGAGGTGTTTGGTATTTATTACCTTACCATCACGTCTGACAGTAATGCGTTTTACAGCGCAGACTTTTTGATCTTTGAGATTCTCTAGAATCTCGTCCGTTGGAGTATTAAGCAAATCCCTTGCTGAAATTACACCACGAGAAAAGTTAAGGTTATTATGAGGAGAGACGGACACCTCTAGGTTGGCAAGCATGCTCATATTAGTCATCAGAGTTGCTTGATTTTCTGATGCAACTTCTACCATCAAATCACCAGAACGCAATTTTCTTATGCTTTTCACTTCCCCAATTTTGCCTGTAATTGCTTTTTGGATGAGGAAAGGGGATACATTATCAAAAGTACCCTCTTTCCGATGGATGATGTAGAATTTAGCTTTAAGCATAGAGAACATGTGCTCCCGTGGGAGAATAGAAATATTATTGGTTTCCATGTGGGAAATGGAGATTTCGGGACCTGACGACACCACCCACCACCGAGTCCAACAAGGGGATGCAGACCAGCTGCACCAGTGCTAGGCAGATCCTATACGCTCACAGTACATCCCTGTGATGGCCTCCACCCTTAACGAGTTATCCAGATGTACCGATCGCTTGATCGATAAAGCCGATTGATGTGCTGAGGACCACAACACACCTCCCGTTTACCTGAAGCAGAGGCCAAAGTAATGTGTTGGTCTCTTGGGGCCTCAATTACCAGGACCCTCCTTTCCAGGGACACGGGTCTCCACGCACGGCAAACACGTGGGTGATTTAGTCCCCAAGAGTAGCTAATAGCAACAGAGCGGCGACAGCTGCTCAAGGGGAGCCCTCAACCTCGTAAGAGGCAACCACAATGAGGGAGAAAAGGAAAGAAAAGTAGGAGGGAGAAGAAGAGAAGAAAATAAAGAAGAGGACAGATCACTGGGGTACCAGGGATTGTGACACCCGTGTTTACTTAAAGAAAGTAAACCCCCTGATTGGTTGGTTGGTTGGTTGGGCCCTGTGGCGCAAGGTCCAAAAAGGACATGCTGCGCCAAAAAATCAAATTTTAAGGAGAACTTTTATTGGCAAAACCCATACTCAACGTTAAAAATTTAAAAAACAAAAACAATTGTATATAAATATATTAAAATCCAAATAAGTAAAGTTGTAAAAGTAGAGTAAATTTAATAAAATTCAAATAAAATGAAGAAATCCAATTGCCCCCAAATAGGCAAAAAGATCTCTGTGGGGTGGCTCCCCCAACAAATCAGACATAGTTAAAATATCAGTTTTAAAATATTGTAAACGCTGCTGGTTAAAATAATGACATGAAATCAAAACATGATAAACAGTGTATGGTTCATCACACGTCTCACACCATGGGTTTAATTCACTTAGAAATAGATGTCTATGTGTGAAACGTGTGTGGCCGATACGAAGGCGAGTTAATCTTACGTCTGCACTTCGTAGCGGTAAAATAGATAATGAGGTGACGGATGAGAAAATAGAATGTAATTTATTGACAACCTGCATATTCCACGATTCCTGCCAAAGAGAATAAATTAATGATTTTACACCCCTTCTCACATCAGAGAGCGGAACTGATGGTGAAATTTGACCTGATGCAGCCTTTGCAGCTGCATCCGCTCTCTCATTGCCATCAAGACCTACGTGACTTGGTACCCAACAAAATAAAATTTTGTAACCCTTGCCAGCAAGGGATTCCAATACTCTGAAAATCTTAGACACAACAGGATGATTATTAAAACTATTGCCTCTCAAAGCTTCCAAAACGCTCAAGCTGTCAGTATATATACAAAATTTATGATAGTTATCTGTATTCACCTGCTGAAGAGCATAGAATATAGCTGTTGCTTCAGCAGTGAAGATGGAGCAGGATGGATGTAGGCTGTAACTAAAACATGTATTATTGATTAAAATACCAGAGCCCACATGTCCTGCTGATTTTGAACCATCAGTGAATACAGGTTTGTATGATTGATACTGACAGCGATGAGAATAAAATAGCTGTTGAAAGACAATAGGAGTTGTGTCAGATTTTCCATAGTGAGTAAAGGAATAAATAAAATCAAGTGTTGGGTTATACCAAGGCGGATAAGCAAAGTAATTAGGTGATACAATCCGCAAATCACGTAGATCAGTCAAAGACAAATATGATTTCATTCGTGTGAGAAAAGGTAGGATGCTCATTGGACGAGCATCGTAAAGTCTTTTAATAGAGGCATTTGGAACCATGGACTGTAATGGGTGATGAGGGGTCGACATAACTTTAGCGTAGTAATTGAGAGATAGCTGCATCCGTCGCAGGTCTAGTGGTAATTGATGACAAATCACGTATAGACTCTGGACGGGTGATGTGCGAAATGCGCCGGAACATATTCTCAAGGCAGAGTGATGAACGGTGTCCAATCTGCGTAAGACGGAAGACCTTGCAGATCCATACACAACACATCCGTAGTCAATTCGGGATAAAATCAAAGATTGATAAACCCGAAGGAGTGATGAGCGATCTGCACCCCAAGATGTATTTGATAACACCTTGAGGATATTAAGCGATCGCTCACACCTCTTCCGCAAATGTAAAACATGCGGAAGAAAGGTTAATTTTCTGTCGAAAATCACTCCGAGGAATTTTACCTCATTGACTACAGGTATTGGATTATTGTTGATGTGAATTACTGGATCATTATGCAGGCTTGTCTTCCTGCAAAAGTGGACACAACAACTCTTGCCAGGAGAAAGAGTATGGCCATTTTCAGCACACCATGCAGCTAATTTATTTACAGCAGTTTGTAATTGTCTCTCAATTAACCGCATATTGGACCCCTGACACGATATTTGCAGGTCGTCAACAAACAAAGTATTTTGAATAGATGGAGGTAGATGATGAAGGATGTTGCTAATGAATAAGCTAAAAAGTGTGACGCTTAAAATTGAGCCCTGAGGAACACCCTCAGGTTGAGTAAAAGTATTGGAAAAAATACTTCCAATACGGACTTTAAAATCACGGGAGCGTAAAAAATTCTGGAGGAATATCGGCAGATTACCCCGAAAGCCAAAATCGTAAATCCTACGGAGAATTCCATAACGCCACGTACGGTCATAAGCCTTCTCTATGTCGAAGAAAATGGAGACCAGATGATTTCTTTGCACAAAGGCATTGCGAATCTGGGTCTCCAAACATGTTATATTATCAAGAGTGGATCTTCCTTTGCGGAAGCCACTCTGATTAATATGAATGCAGTTATTCTTTTCTAGGACATATACGAGGCGGGCATTGACCATACGTTCGAGAGTCTTACATAAGCAACTCGTCAGAGCTATAGGTCGATAATTCAAAGGATTAGAAGGATCTTTACCAGTCTTTAGGATGGGAATCACTATTGCTTCTCTCCATAAGGATGGGAATTCATTTTCAGTCCAGATCCTATTGAACAAAAGTAATAAGTTCAATAGGGAGTCTGGACTTAAATTTTGAAGCATGAGATAGCTGATTCCATCAGGTCCTGGACTGGTGTTATTAGTCTGCTGTAATGCGTTCTTCAATTCTGACATCCGAAATTCACAGTTGTAAGGTAAGGCTTGTCCCCGAGTGAAACGAATTGGATTTCGCTCAGCACGACTCTTAGTCCTTAAAAACGAAGGACTGTAAGAGTCAGTGCTTGAGACATTAGCAAACGTTTCACCAAGGACATTAGCGATTTCCTTAGGAGAAGAATGTATGGCAGCTCCGGTTTTTAATATGGGAATGGAAAATTCCTTATAAATTCCATTGGCTGCTTTTACTCTTCTCCACAACTGTTTACTGGATGTAGAAGATGTTATGGAAGAAACATAGCGAGACCAAGATTCCTTCTGACTTTGACGACGAGCTCTGCGAGCCAAAGCTTTTGCTCTCTTAAAGGCAATTAAATTCTCCGTTGTGGGGTATCTCCGGAATAACCCCCATAACTTCCTTTGTTTTTTATAAGTTTTTTGACATTCATTATTCCACCATGGTTTGCAACGCCTTTTTATTGTAGAAGAACTTTTAGGTATAGCAATATCAGCTGCACCTATAATTGTTTCGGTGACTTTTTGAACGGCATTATCAATATCCTCGATCAAAACCATTGTATCATCAATGACTGCCAATTGTATAAATAAATGCCAATCTGCCCGACTGTACACGTAAGTAGGTAGACGTTGTCCTACACTACTACCTCCAGTCTGGGAGATGACAAGAGGAAAATGATCGCTATTATGTAGATCATTTCCCACTGTTAAATTTAACAATGGCAGGAGTGATGGAGTACAAATGGCGAGATCGAGAGAATGAAAAGTTCTTGTGGGTGTGTGGAAATATGTTTTATCGTCGGTATTTATCAGACAGAGACAGTTATCAGAAATAAACTGCTCTATCTGACGACCGCGAGAATTCGTGTCACTACTTCCCCACAAAGAATTATGGCCGTTAAAGTCACCTACTAACATAAATGGTACAGGCAGCTGATCAACTAATGTATCTAGTTCTTCTTGGCGGATGACATCATGTGGTGGCAAATACAGACTACAGACTGTAATCAGACAAGTTGTGTGAATTCTCACAGCTACAGCCTGTAGAGTAGTATTTAATGGATGGACAGTGCTGGGGAAGTCATTGGATGTTAAAATGCAAACACCTCCAGACACTGCACCATCGTCACCACAGTCTTTTCTAAAGCAGTTGAACCCACGCATAGAAATGTTAATGGTGGACTTCAGGAAAGTTTCCTGAAGTGCTACACATGCGGGGTTATAAGCTGTTATTATAGACTTGATGTCATCAAGATGTGAACGCAAACCATGGCAGTTCCATGAAACAAAGGAAGTTATTGTTTAATTTGAAAAGCTCCTCTCCCGGAGCTGGAAGGCATCTCATCTGACATCTCCTCGAACGATATGTCATCATCCGAGGGATGTAGAGAAACAGCGTCAGCCTCCAGGGATAATGCTCTACGGGTGGATAAAGAGGGTCTAAGAGAACCCTCCTTTGAAGATTTTAATTTGAAAGCCTTTAAGGCTTTCGATTTATAAGTAGGAGCTTTTTTTACTGTCGGAGATTTCGATATCTTTGGCTTTGTTGTAGTTTTTATGGTGGGTAATCCAATAGGGGGAGGAGATGTTACATCTGTTTGTGTACTTATCGATCTGGTGATTTTTTTTGCAGCAGTTGCATAGCTTACTCCTAATTTAGGGCAGCGAGAGGTAACTTGACGTCTTGCCTCAGGGTAGGAGCAATTAGTCGTGATCTTTAATGTGGTGATTTCTTTTTCAAGTACCCAAGTAGGACAACTTCGAGAATAGGAGGGGTGATCACCGTGACAATTCACGCACGCCTCCTTTGCTGTGCAGGTCGAGCTATCGTGGCCAACTGCTGCGCAACGAGCGCAAGTCAGTTTGCCTCTGCAAGCATTTCTCGAGTGTCCGAATCGTTGGCACTGAAAACACCGCAAGGGATTTGGTATATAAGGCCGAACGGGCAAATTCAGATATGCAGCTTTTACAGACTGCGGAAGGTCTGGTGTCGCAAAAGTCAGAATGAGATGTTTAGTATTAATAAACTGCCCATCTCTTCTGACTGTAATGCGTTCAACAGCGCAGACCTTCTGATCTTGTAAATTTTCCAGAATTTCGTCCGTCGGCGTGAACAGCAAATCTCTGGCGGATATAACACCACGAGAAAAGTTCAAACTACCATGTGGCGACACCGTTACCTCTATATTGGCAAGTAAATTCATTTTACTTATAATGGCTGCCTGAGTAGCATTTGCAACCTCAATCTGTAGATCACCAGATCGTACTTTTCTAATATTTTTAACTTCCCCTACAGTTGCCGATATTCCTTTTGCTATTAGAAAGGGGGATACATTTTCAAAGTTCCCCTCTTTCCTTTTCATAATATAATGCTTGCAATTTAATTGTTTCAACTGTTGCTCCCGTGGGAGAAAAGATTTGTTTTTATTCTCCATTTAAATTTGATTAAAATTTCGGGACCTGACCGCACCACCCACCACCGAGTCCAACAAGGGGATGCAGACCAGCTGCATCAGTGCTAGCCAGATCCTATACGCTCACAGTACATCCCTGTGATGGCCTCCACCCTTAACGAGTCATCCAGCAGATGTACCGATCGCTTGATCCATAAAGCCGATTGATGTGCTGAGGACCACAACACACCTCCCGTTTACCTGAAGCAGAGGCCAAAGTAATGTGTTGGTCTCTGGGGGCCTCAATTACCAGGACCCTCCTTTCCAGGGACACGGGTCTCCACGCACGGCAAACACGTGGGTGATTTAGTCCCCAAGAGTAGCTAATAGCGACAGAGCGGCGACAGCTGCTCAAGGGGAGCCCTCAACCTCATCAGAGGCAACCACAACGAGGGAGAAAAGGAAGAAAAAGCAGAAGAGTAGAAAAGAGAAGAAACAAAGAGAAGAGGACAGATCACTGGGGTACCTCGGGATTGTGACACCCGTGTTTACTTAAAGAAAGTAAACCCCCTGAGGGTACATCGCAGTTTAGAGGAGCCTCCTGTAATACATGTAATTAAAAGGCCAAGAAACCTAATTTTAATCCGGTAATATTCCACAATTTGTCTGGATATGATAGTCATCTGTTTATTAAAGAACTGGGTGGAGATGACAAAAACAGCGTGATTCCTGAAAATGCAGAAAAATATATTTCTTTTTGCAAACAAGTCCTAGATTCTTTCAGACTTTTGGCCAGCAGCTTAGATGAATTTGCAAAAAATTTATCTATTGATCAATTTAATATTATACGACAGCATTTCCCAGCTGAACAACTTCCGCTTTTCCTTCGCAAAGGTGTATATCCATATGACTACATCAATCATCTAGATAAATTTTCAGAAGATGTTCTTCTTGGTTGGGTTTTATAGCGCAAGGTCCAAAATTGGACATGCTGCGCCAAGAATAAAATTTTTATTTTGCACATTTTAAACCCTAAAAACTTTAAAATATTTTAAAAAACAAAAATTTTTGTATATAATAAAATTAAAATCTAATACAATATAAAATTTTAAAACAAAAGAAATAAATGAATATATAATAAGAAAAATGTAAAATATACAACAAACTAAATAAAATTTAGATAACCTATTGCCCTTAAAAAGGCAAATAGCTTTCTGTGGGGTGGTTCCCCCAAGAAATCAAATAATGTAATAAAATCGGTTTTAAAAAAATGTAAACGTTCTTTGTTAAAGTCTGTGCATGAAATTAAAATATGATTAACTGAATATAATTCATTACACGTTTCACACCAAGGATTTAATTCGCTAAGAAACAAATGTCTATGTGTGAAACATGTGTGCCCTATACGAAGGCGAGTCAAACGAACATCCGCACTTCGCAAAGGTAAAACTGATAATGTGGTGAGAGATGGAAAAATTGTACACAATTTGTTGGTGACTTGCATGCTCCAAAACTCCTGGAAGAGTGTGTTAACAAATTTTTTAACACCCTTTCTCACATCTAAAACAGGGATAGATGATTGAACTCTAGGTGACCCAGCTTTAGCAGATGCGTCAGCCTTGTCATTTTCCTCAAGACCTACGTGACTTGGGATCCAACAGAAAATTATTTCAAAGCCCTTGCCAGCAAGGGAATCCAATACTCCGAAAATCTTGGACACAATAGGATGACAATATATATTTAAATTCTCCAACGCTTTTAAAACACTTAAGCTGTCAGTATATACGCAAAATTTTTTTGAATTTACAATATTCACGAGCTGAAGTGCCTTATAAATTGCGGTTACTTCAGCCGATAAGATGGAGCACGATACATGAAGGCTATAACTATAAGATATATATTATTAAAAATAACACCACAGCCGACATGACCTGCTGTTTTTGATCCAACCGTAAATATTGGCGTATAAAAAGATTACTGACAGTGATGTGACAAATAAGCCTGTTGGAAAATTGTGTTATTTGTGTCTGATTTTCTAAAACAAGCAAATGAATTAACAATATTTATCTGTGGATCATACCAAGGTGGATGTGATAATATGTCCGTTTTAATGAAACGGACATCACATAGGTCTGACAAAAATAAATATGATTTTGTACGAATGATGAAGAGTGGAATATTAAATAGTCTGGCATCATATAATCTCTTCACAGTAGGAGTTGGAGCGAATAGATGTAATGGATGATCAGGGTCAGAAATAATTTTAGCGTAATAATTGAGAGACTGCTGCATTCGTCTCAGGTCTAAAAACAGTTGTTCGCAAATTGCATAAAGACTCTGGACGGGTGATGTGCGGAATGCGCCGGAAAAAATTGTCAAAGCAGAGTGATGAACTGTGTCCAGTCTGCGTAAAACAGAAGACCTAGCTGATCCATACACAACACAGCCGTAGTCAATACGAGATAAAATTAATGATTGGTAAACCCGAAGGAGGGACAAGCGATCAGCACCCCAAGATATATTTGAATGCACCTTGAGGTTATTAAGCGATCGCTCGCACTCCTTCCGCAAATGTAAAACATGCGGAAGAAAGGTAAGCTTTCGATCGAATGTTACTCCAAGAAATTTTATGTCATTGACCACGGGAATAGGTGTGTTATAAATATAAATTAAAGGATCATTGTGTAGGCCAGTCTTTTTGCAGAAGTGAATACATTTACTTTTGCAAGGAGATAGTGTACGGCCATTCTCTGCACACCATGCAGCTAGTTTATTAACAGTTGTTTGTAGTTTTCTCTCAATTAATCGCATGCTTGACCCCTGACAGGATATTTGCAGGTCATCAACATAAAGTGTACCGTAAACTGGAGATGAAATTTGATGCAGAATAGTGCTAATGAACAAGTTAAAAACAGTAACACTTATTAAAATAGAACATTGGGGTACACCCTCGACTTGAATAAAAGTATTGCACAAAAGACGACCAATACGAACTTTAAAAACACGGGAGTGTAAAAAATTCTGCAGGAATATCGGAAGGTTACCCCGAAAGCCAAAATCATATAAAGAACAGATAATACCATATCGCCACGTACGGTCGTATGCCTTCTCGATGTCGAAGAAGATGGAAACCAGATGGTTCCTCCGTACAATGCATTACGGATTTGGGTTTCCATATCCGTAAGTAAGTATTCCAAGTATGTAATATTATCTAGAGTGGATCTTTCTTTACGGAATCCACTCTGATTGACATGTATACATTTATTTTCTTCTAAGACAAGTACAAGACGGGCGTTGACCATACGTTCAAGAGTCTTACAAAGGCAACTCGTCAGAGCTATTGGTCGATAATTTGATGGTTCTGAAGGATCTTTATCAGGCTTAAGGACCGGAATTACTGTTGCTTCATTCCAAACTGATGGAAATGTATTTTCAGTCCAGATCCTATTGAACAAATATAATAAGTTCAATAGGGAGTGTGGACTTAAATGTCGAAGCATTTCATAACTGATTCCGTCAGGTCCAGGGCTGGTATTGTTGGCCTGCTGTAATGCTCGCTTCAATTCCAACATCCGAAACTCGCAGTTGTAAGGAAAAGCTTGTCTTTTGGTGAAACGCATTGTTGTTCGCTCAGCTCGACTCTTCGTCCTTAAAAACGAAGGACTATAAGAGTCAGAACTTGAGACGTTGGCAAATGTTTCACCAATGACATAAGCAATATCCATAGGAGAAGAGCATATAGCAGCTCCGGTTTTTAAAATAGGAATTGCAAATTCTCTATAAATACCATTGGCTGCTTTTACTTTTTTCCATAACTGCTTGCTGGAGGTGGAAGATGTCATAGGAGATACATAGCGAGACTAGGATTCCTTCTCACCTTGTCGACGAGCTCTGCGAGCTAATGCTTTTGCTTCTTAAAGGCAATAAGATTCTCCGTTGTAGGGTACCTCCGGAAAAGCTGCCATAACTTCCTTTGTTTTTTTATATGTTTGTTGGCATTCATTGTTCCACTATGGTTAGTAAAACATTTAGGTATTGCTGTATCAGCTGCTTTTATAAGTGTTTCAGTGACTTTATGAACGGCATTATCAATATTCTCGATGGTAACCATTTTATCATCAATGGTTGGTTTGGTTGGGTTTACTGGCACAAGGTCCAAAAGAGGACATGCTGCGCCAAGACAAAAATTTATTTTTTATTTATTTATTTATTTTTTTTTTGTTTTTGTTATTTCCTTACTATTTATTTAAAAAACCCAAACAACGTTAAAATGTATTAAAAAACAAAAATCTATGTATATAATATAATTAAAATTACAAAGTGTATAAAATATTTTAAAATGTAAAAAAATTAAATGTAATGTAAGAAACCTATTGCTTTTAAAAAGGCAAATAGGTTTCTGTGGGGTGGATCCCCTAGTAAATCAGACATAGTTAAAATATCACTTTTAAAAAACTGTAAACGATAATGGTTAAAATAATGATATGAAATTAAAATATGAGAAACAGTATATGGTTCATCACACGTTTCACACCATGGATTTAATTCACTTAAAAACAAATGTCTATGTGTGAAACGTGTGTGTCCGATACGAAGGCGAGTCAATCGAACATCGGCACTTCGTAACGGTAAAACTGATGATGGAATGAGGTATGGGAAAATGGCACATAATTTATTGGAGACCTGCATACTCCATGACTCCTGCCAGAGAGATTTTACAAATGTTTTAACAACCCTTCTCACATCGAAAAGAGGGATAGATGAATGGAGTAAGGACGATGCAGCTTTAGCGGCTGCATCTGCCTTTTCATTTCCCTCTAGACCTACATGTCCTGGGATCCAACAGAAAATGATGTCATAACCCTTGCCCGCAAGGGAATCCAATGCTCCAAAAATCTTGGACACAACAGGATGACAATAATTTAAATTTCTCAACGCTTCTAATACACTCAAACTGTCAGTATATAGGCAAAGTTTATGACAATTTCCTGTATTCACAAGCTGAAGGGCTTGATAAATAGCCGTAGCTTCAGCTGTAAAGATGGAGCAGGACGTATGGAGGCTGTAACCATAACTAGTATTAGCAGAGAATATGCCACAGCCAACATGTCCTGCAGTTTTAGATCCATCTGTGAATACAGGCGTGTATGATGCATACTGACAGCGATGTGAATAGAAAAGCTGTTGAAAAATTATAGAGGTTGTGTCCGATTTTCGAAACTGAGCAAATGGATTAATAATGTTAATCTGTGGATCATACCAGGGTGGATGTAATTGTAAGTCCGATTTAATAAAACGGACATCATATAGATCTGTCAAATTGAGTTGATCTTTAGTTCGAGTGAGAAAGGGTTGGATGCTGTAAGGTCTAGCATCATATAGTCTCTCTAATGCAGGAGAAATGGCCAAGGAACGTAAAGGATGTTGTCGGTCAGACATGACCTTTGCGTAATAATTAAGAGACAGCTGCATCCGTCTCAGGTCTAAAGGCAATTGTTGGCAAATCGCATAGAGACTCTGGACGGGTGATGTGCGGAATGCTCCGAAACATATCCTCAAAGCAGAGTGATGCACAGTGTCCAATCTGCGTAAAACAGAAGACCTAGCAGATCCATACACAACACATCCGTAGTCAATGCGAGATAAAATAAGTGCTTGATAGACCCGAAGTAGTGACATGCGATCTGCACCCCAAGATGTATTTGAAAGCACCTTGAGGATATTAAGCGATCGCTCGCACTTCTTCCGAAAATGTAAAACATGCAGAAGAAAGGTCAACTTTCGGTCAAATATCACACCAAGAAATTTAATCTCGTTGACTACAGGTATTTGTGTGTTGTTCAGTATGATAACTGGATCATTGTGAATGCTGGTCTTCCTGCAGAAATGGACACAGCAGCTCTTGCTAGGAGATAGTATAAAGCCATTCTCTGCACACCATGCAGCTATTTTATTTACAGATGTTTGTAATTGTCTCTCAATTAATCGCATATTTGAACCTTGGCAAGAAATCTGCAGGTCATCCACATACATCGTGCCATAAACTGAAGGTGAAAGAAGATGAAGAATGTGAATAATGTAAAGGTTAAAAATTGTGACACTTAAAATGAGCCTTGGGGTACACCCTCGGCTTAAATAAAAGTATTGGATGTAAATGTTCCAATACGAATTTTAAAAGTACGGGAGCGTAGAAAGTTTTGTAGGAATATCGGGAGATTACCCCTAAAGCCAAAATCATATAATGAACGGAGAATTCCATATCGCCACGTACGGTCGCATGCCTTCTCGATGTCGAAGAAGATGGAAACCAGATGGTTTCTCCGCACTAAAGCGTTGCGGATTTGGGTTTCCAAGTGTGTAATGTTATCAAGAATGGATCTTCCTTTACGGAAACCACTCTGATTGACATGTATACATTTATTTTCTTCTAAGACATGTACGAGACGGGCGTTGACCATACGTTCGAGAGTCTTACAAAGGCAACTCGTCAGAGCTATTGGTCGATAATTTGAGGGTTCTGAAGGATCCTTACCAGGTTTAAGGACCGGAATTACTATTGCTTCATTCCAAATTGATGAAAATGCATTTTCAGTCCAGATCCTATTGAACAAATGCAATAAGTTCAATAGGGAGTCTGGACTTAAATGTTGAAGCATAAGATAGCTAATTCCATCAGGTCCTGGACTGGTATTATTGGCCTGCTGTAATGCCCTTTTCAATTCCAACATCCGAAATTCGCAGTTATAAGACAAAGCTTGTCTATGGTTGAAACGAATTGGCATTTGCTCAGCTCGACTTTTAGTCCTTAAAAACGAAGGACTATAGTTGTCGGAGCTTGAGACGTTAGCAAATGTTTCACCAAAGACGTTAGCAATGTCTGCAGGAGAAGAGTATATAGCAGCTCTGGTTTTTAAAATAGGAATTGCAAATTCTCTATAAATACCATTGGCTGCTTTTACTTTTCTCCATAACTGCTTCCTGGATGTCGAAGATGTGATTGAGGAGACATAGCGAGACCAGGATTCCTTCTGACTTTGACGACGAGCTCTGCGAGCTAAAGCTTTTGCTCTCTTAAAGGCAATAAGATTCTCCGTCGTGGGGTATCTCCGAAATAACCCCCATAACTTCCTCTGATTTTTATATGTTTGTTCACATTCCTTGTTCCACCAAGGTTTGCAGCGCCTTTTTTGTTTAGAAGAACTCTTAGGTATTGCAGTACCAGCTGCACATATAATTGTTTCAGTGACTTTATGTACGTCATTATCAATATCCTCGATCGTAACCATTCTATCATTTACAACTGCCAATTGTGTAAATAACGTCCAATCTGCCCGACTGTACACGTACGTAGGTAGACGTTGTCCTACACTAGTACCTCCAGTCTTGGAGATGACGAGAGGGAAATGATCGCTATTATGCAGATCATTCCCCACTGTTAAATTTAACAATGGCAGAAGTGAAGGTGAACAAATGGCGAGATAGAGAGAATGAAATGTTCTTGTGGGTAGGTGGAAATATGTTTTCTCGTCGGTATTTATCAGACAGAGACGGTTATCAGAAATAAACTGCTCTATCTGACGACCGCGAGAATTAGTATCATCACTTCCCCACAAAGAATTATGTCCGTTAAAGTCACCTACTAACAAAAATGGTGTAGGCAGCTGATCCACTAATGCATCGAGTTCCTCTTGGCGGATGACATCATGTGGTGGCAAATACCAACTACAGACTGTAATCAAACATGATGTGTGAATTCTGATAGCTACAGCCTGTAGAGTTGTATTGATTGGATGGGCAGCGCTGGGGTAGTTATTAGATGTTAATATGCAAACACCACCAGACTCTGAACCATCGTCACCACAGTCTTTTCTAAAGCAATTAAATCCACGCATGTTGATATTATTAGTGGACTTCAGGAAAGTTTCCTGAAGTGCCAAACATGCGGGATTATATTTTTTATTAGAGACTTGATGTCATCATGATGTGAACGCAAACCATGGCAGTTCCAAGAAACAAAGGAAGTTATTTTTTAAATTGTAGAGCTCCTTTTCCGGAGCTGGAAGGCGGGTCATCTATCGGCTCCTCGAAAGATACATCATCGTCCGAGGGATATAAGGACACCGCGTCAGTCTCCAAGCAGGAGAAAGCGTTTTGGGTGGAAATTAAACGTCTTTTGGGTTCTTTTGAAATTTTTAATTTAAGAGCTTTCTCCGCTTTTGATTTGGCAAAAAGAGCCTTTTTTGAGAATGTCGGAGATTTTTTGAATTTCGGCTTTTCAGATATTTGGGGTATCCTTATTGGGGAAACAGAAAACGATTCAGTTTGTGTGCTGCTCGATTTGGTGACTTTTCTGGCAGCAGCGGCATAACTGACTCCAAGTTGAGGAGTACGGGAAGTGACTTGTTTTCTCGCCTCTGGATACGAACATTTCTGTTGAACCTAAACTGTGGTGATCTCCTTTTCAAGCAAATACTGAGGACAGTTTCAAGAATAGGAGGGATGGTCACCTTTACAGTTGACACACCCCTCAGGGGGTTTACTTTCTTTAAGTAAACACGGGTGTCACAATCCCGAGGTACCCCAGTGATCTTTCCTCTTCTTTCTTTTTTTCTCTTCTCTCCTCTCCCCTTCTGCTTTTTCTTCCTTTTCCCCCTCATTGTGGTTGCCTCATACGAGGTTGAGGGCTCCCCTTGAGTAGCTGTCGCCACTCTGTTGCTATTAGCTACTCTTGGGGACTAAATCACCCACATGTTTGCCGTACGTGGAGACCCGTGTCCCTGGAAAGGAGGGTCCTGGTAATTGAGGCCCCCAGAGACCAATACATTACTTTGGCCTCTGCTTCAGGTAAACGGGAGGTGTGTTGTGGTCCTCAGCACATCAATCGGCTTTATGGATCAAGCGATCGGTACATCTACTGGGTGACTCGTTAAGGGTGGAGACCACTTCAGGGATGTACTGTGAACGTATAGGGATTGACTAGCACTGGTGCAGTTGACTTGCATCCCCTTGTAGGACTCCGTGGTGGGTGGTGCCGTAGGTCCCCGAATTTTGTATAATCCTACATGGAAAAAAAAACTTTCTCCTCACTCCCTCGGTAGCAACAAATGCAATTATGTAACGCAAAATATTTTATTGTAAAAAGAATTGGAGTTTCTTTTGAATCTGTTTCTCCTTTTCTGATTGAGAAGAGTATTACTTCTTACCTAGGAGAAGTAAAATCTATTAAGAAGTTACGTTCGGGTGTTCTGCTTGTCGAAACTGCATCCGAGAAACAATCTATGCTGATGCAAGGCATGAAAGCCATAGCTAACATCTCTGTTACTATCGAACCTCACGGCAATTTGAATTTCTCACGTGGTGTTATTTCTGCTGATGACTTGTACCACACGCCAACAGAGGAAATACTGGAAAACCTTCAAAGCCAGAAAGTCTGTGGTGTCAAAAGAATTACGATCATGAGGGACGGTATTGTCTTGAATACCAAACATCTGATTTTGACATTCGCGACACCCGACTTACCTGAGTATATCAAAGTCGCCTATATGAGGTGTTCTGTTCGGCCGTACATTCCAAGTCCTCTCAGATGTTTCCAATGCCAACGTTTTGGGCATTCTAAAATTGCTTGCCGAGGTAAACTTACTTGCGCCCGTTGCTCTGACGTTGGCCATGACAGCCTTACCTGCGATGACAGAGAAGTGTGTGTCAATTGTAAAGGCAATCACACTTCTTTTTCTCGATCATGCCCAGTTTGGCAACTGGAAAAAGAAATTACTACGTTGAAAATTACGAAAAATATATCATATCCAGAGGCTCGACGGTTAGTAACTGCTCGAACTCCTGTAGCTGGTGTTAGCTATGCGGCTGCTGCTAAAAAGACCACTCGATCTTGTAGCACGCAGACTGAAGAAGACTCATGTCCTTCAGTTCGTCTCTCCTCAAAGATCACGAACACAACCAAGACTCTTTCCAGTCTTAACAAAATAACAGCAAAATCAAAAGCCTTGAAAGCGAGAAAATTAAAACTCTCTAAGGAAGGCCATCGTATACCTTCCTCACTTTCAAAGAAAGCCCTCCGGGCCTTGGATGCAGACACTGTTAAACTGCATCCGTCAGATGATGATTTCAGCTTAGAAGATTCATCTGAGATGACCATCAGTAACAGCGATAATGGTTAGTGTTTATATTCCATAAATGACTTCCTTTGTTTCATGGAATTGTCGTAGTTTCCGGCCTCGAATTGATGATGTCAAATCCATCATCTCCTACTACAATCCTATATGTGTGGCTCGACAGGAAACATTCCTGAAGCCCACTATTTGCTCTAAACTACGAGGATTTCAATGCTACAGAAATGATTATGATGGTAGTGCCACTGCAAGCGGTGGTGGTGTTTGTATATTCACATCAAACAAATACCCTAGCACAGCACATCAGCTTCGCACAACACTGCAGGCTGTATCTGTCAAAATCTATACTACATGTCTAATCACTGTCTGTAGCCTTTATTTACCACCAAATGACATCATTCTAGCTGAAGAACTAAATGAATTAGTTGATCAACTCCCAGCTCCATTTTTATTGCTCGGTGATTTTAACGGTCATAGTCCTTTGTGGGGTAGTGATGATACGAATTCTCGCGGTCGTCAGATAGAGCAGTTCATTTCTGACAACTCTCTCTGTCTGCTCAATACCGACGAGAAGACTTACTTCCACGAACCTACAAGGACATTTCACTCTCTTGACTTAGCTATTTGTTCTCCGCTACTTCTGCCATTGCTGAATTTTGCCGTAGGAAATGACCTTTTCAACAGCGATCATTTCCCTCTTATCGTGACTCAGACTGAAGGTAATAATGTGTGCCATAGGCCACCAAATTACGTGTACAGTCGAGCCGATTGGGTTCTTTTCACGCAATTGGCTATAATTACTGAAAGAATAGTTCAGAGTGATGCTATTGATGAAGCCGTTGAATATGTCTCTGATTCAATAATCAAAGCTGCGGATGTTGCTGTTCCTAAAAGTTCTTCTCTCCCTCGTAAGCTTATGAAACCATGGTGGAATGAAGAGTGCCGACTATCTTATAAGAAACAAAGGAAGCAAAGGAATATTTTCCGAAGATACCCTACTACGGTGAACCTTATTCCCTTTAAAAAAGCCAAAGCCCAAGCTCGTAGAGTAAGACGCCAGAGTCAAAGAGAATCTTGGATTCGTTATGTGTCTTCAATTACCTCATCGACATCCAGCAAACAATTGTGGAGGAAAGTAAAAGCAGCCAATGGTATTTACCAGGATTATTCCATTCCTGTTTTAAAAACTGGAGCTGCTGTGCATTCCTCAACGGTAGACATTGCCAATGTCATCGGAGAAACCTTTGCTTGTGTGTCCAGCTCAGATTCGTATAGTCCTGCTTTTCGAAAGGGTAAACGAATAGCTGAGCGGACTCATCTACGGTTTTCTGATCGCAGTAATCTACCGTACAATTGTGCTTTTGGAATGTCAGAATTGAAGACTGCCTTACATCAGGCAAACGACACCAGTCCCGGACCAGATGGAATCTCTTATCAAATGCTTCGTCATTTACATCCAGATTCTTTATTGAACATACTTGTATTGTTTAATAGAATCTGGACGGAACATGCATATCCCACTTCGTGGAGAGAAGCGATAGGGATTCCCATTTTGAAACCGGGCAAAGATTCCTCTGACCCTATGAGTTATCGCCCAATAGCTCTTACGAGTTGCCTATGCAAAACATTTGAGCGTATGGTCAATGCTAGACTCACTTACATCTTAGAGAAGAATAATTGCATCCCTCCTCATCAAAGTGGTTTTCGAAAAGGTCGATCCACTATTGACAATATAATAGATCTGGAATCCCACATTCGAAATGCTTTTGTAAGGAGAAACCATCTTGTTGCAATCTTCTTTGATATAGAGAAAGCATATGATCGTACGTGGCGCTATGGCATTCTCCGTACTATGTACCATCTTGGCTTTAAGGGTAATCTTCCCATTTTCATAAAGAATTTTCTAGCCCTCCGGCTTTTCAGAGTGCGCATTGGACACACATTTTCCAATACTTTTATCCAAGCTGAGGGTATTCCTCAGGGCAACGTTTTAAGCGTGACCATTTTTAACCTTTTCATCAGCAACATACTCCATCAATTACCAGCTTCTGTTCATAGTAATTTATATGTTGACGACTTGCAAATTTCATATCAAGGATCTAACTTGAATATAATTGAAAGACAATTGCAAACAGCTGTAAATAACCTCACTGCTTGGTGTGAACAAAATGGCCTTGGAATATCTCCGAGTAAGAGTTCTTGTGTTCATTTCTGCAGGAAAACTAGTTTCCATCATGATCCTGTACTGCACATAAGCTGTAGAACTATCTCTGTGGTCAATGAGATAAAATTTCTTGGGGTGATTTTCGACAAGAAATTAACTTTCCTTCCGCATGTGTTACATCTGCGGAAGAAATGCCAACGACTGCTCAATATCCTCAAGGTGCTTTCAAATACATCTTGGGGTGCAGATCGCACATCACTCCTTCGTATTTACAACTCTGTAATTTTATCTCGCATTGACTACGGTTGTGTTGCTTACGGATAAACTAGATCTTCCGTTTTACGCAGATTGGACACTGTTCACCACTCTGCTTTAAGAATATGCTCAGGTGCATTTCGTACTTCACCCGTCCAGAGTCTATATGTAATCTGCCAACAATTGCCATTAGACCTGCGGCGGATGCAGCTGTCTTTTAGTTATTATTCAAACATTATGTCCTCACCTCATCATCCCTTACATTCTACGATTCCAAATGCCGCTCTTAAGAGATTATATAATGCTAGACCATCAAGCATTCAACCTTTTCTCGCGCGTGTTAAATCCTACCTTTTGCTATCTGACCTATGTGATGTCCGGATTGAGTCTATAGACCTTTTCGTACACGCTCCTTGGTATGATCCACGCATTACAGTACTCAATGCCTTTGAAAACTATAAAAAGTCGGTTACAACCCCTGCTATTTTTCAACAGCTTTATGCATCTCATCCCTGTCAGTATGGTATGTACACGCCCATCTACACTGATGGATCCAAAACTGCGGGGCACGTTGGCTGTGGAGTTTATGTGGACAACACCTCCTTCAGTTACAGCCTTCGCAAAACCTGCTCCATTTTCCCTGCTGAAGCCATGGCTATATACCGTGCACTTCAGTGTGTGAGTACCAAAAACGTACATAAATACTGCATATATACTGACAGTAAGAGTGTTTTAGAAGCTTTGAAAGATCATAACTTCAATTGCCATCCAGTTGTGTCTAAAATTTTCAAACTGCTCGAATCTCTCTCTCGCACTGGATTCGAAATACTGTTTTGCTGCATACCAAGCCACATAGGAATAGATGGCAATGAGAAGGCTGATGCGGCTGCGAGGTCTGCATCTACTACTATTCTGCCTTCTGTTCTATCAATAGATGTGAGAAAAGGATTAAAACATTTTGTACATTCTCTTTGGCAGGAATCATGGAACATGCAAGTCAGCAACAAACTCCATTCCATATTTTCATTTATCATCCCATTACATGTTTTACCTGAACGAAGTGCAGATGTCAGACTGACTCGCCTTCGTATTGGTCACACGCGTTTCACCCACAAACATCTCTTCTTGAGTGACTTAAATCCTTGGTGTGAAACGTGTGATGAACCATACACTGTACATCATATTTTAATTGTTTGTCCAGATTTTAACCATTTGCGCATCATATATTTTAATAGTGATATTTTAACATTACCAGACTTGCTAGGGGAACCACCCCATCACAATCTGTTTGCGTTTTTAAAAGCTATAGATTTTATTCATTTTATCTAAATTTATAAATATTTTACTCATAAGTTATTCATTTTATCAGCTTTTAAATATATTTTCATCACAAATGTTTTAATGAGTATAAATATGCATATTTTATTTTAAAAGTTTGTATTGTTATGTTTTTAATGGACTAGAGAAAAGGGATTAATTTCAAACTGATGTCTGGCGCAGCTTGTCCATATTTGGACCTTGCGCCATTAAAATCAACCAATCAATCAATCATTACAGTTGACACAAACCTCCTTCGCATTGCAGTCCGAGCTATCGTGGCCAACTGCTGCGCAGCGAGCGCAAGTCAGTTTGCCTCTGCAACAACGCAAGGGATTCGGGAAACAACGCAAGGGATTCGGGATGTGTGGCCTGACGGGTAAATTCATATACGCAGCTTTTACGTACTGCGGAAGGTCTGGGGTCGCAAAAGTCAGAATCAGGTGTTTCGTATCAATAACGTTACCATCCCGTCTGACTGTGATGCGTCTTACACCACAGACCTTCTGATCTTGTAAGTTTTCTAGAATTTCTTCCGTCGGCGTGTAAATCAAATCCCTTGCGGAGACAACACCATAAGAAAAGTTAAGGTTGCCGTGAGGCGATACAGTCACTTCATAGTTAGCTAAGGTTTACATGCTTGCCAGAATTACTGCTTGAGAGTCTGTTGCAGCCTCTACAAGCAAGTCACCAGAGAGCATCTTCTGAACCTTCTTCACTTCCCCAACTATACCCGATATTCCCTTTGAAATAAGGAAGGGGGACACTGTAGTGAAGTTTCCTTCCTTCCTCTTAATAACAAAAAATTTTGGCTTTAATGTATCCAATTGTTGCTCGCGCGGGAGAAAAGAAAAATTTTTGTTCTCCATAGATAGTAAGTTAAAAATTCGGGACCTGACCGCACCACCCACCACCGAGTCCAACAAGGGGATGCAGACCAGCTGCACCAGTGCTAGCCAGATCCTATACGCTCACAGTACATCCCTGTGATGGCCTCCACACTTAACGAGTCATCCAGCAGATGTACCGATCGCTTGATCCATAAAGCCGATTAATGTGAAGGGGAGCCCTCAATCTCAAAAGAGGCAACCATAATGAGGAAGAAAAGGAAGAAAAAGCAGTAGAGGAGAGGAGAGGAGAGAAGAAAAGAAAGAAGAGGACAGATCACTAGTGTACCTCGGGATTGTGACACCCGTGTTTACTTTAAGAAAGTAAACCCCCTGAGGGGCAGAGAGAGTCTGGACTTAAATGTTGAAGCATGTAATAGCTGATTCAATCAGGTCCTGGACTGGTGTTATGCGCCTGCTTTATTACTTTCTTCCGTTCCACATCCGAAATTCGCTGTTATAAGGCAATGCATGTCCAAGGTTGAAACGAATTGGTGTTCTTTCAGCTCGACTCTTAATCCTTAGGAACGAAGGAGTATATGTTTGTTTGTTGTTGTTTAGTTGGGTTTTATGGCGCAAGGTCCAAAAAGGACAAGCACGAAGGAGTATAAGAGTCGGTGCTTGAGACACTTGCAAAAGTTTCACCGAGGACATTAGCGATATCCTTGGGAGAAGAGTGTATAGCAGCTCCGGTTTTTAAGACAGGAATAGAAAATTCCTTATAAATACCATTCGATGCTTTCACACTTCTCCATAACTGCTTACTGGATGTGGAAGATGTTATGGATGGTTGGTTGGTTGGTTGGGTTTTGTGGCGCAAGGTCCAAAAAGGACAAGCTGCGCCAAAAAATTAAATTTTTATTAAAACTTTTTTTTTGCAAAACCCATACTCAACGTTAAAAATTTAAAAAACTAAAATAAGTGTATATAAATATATTAAAATCTAAATTAGTATAATTGTAAAACTGAGTATAATTGTAAAGTAAAACTCATAAAGTTTAAATAAAATGAAGAAATCCAATTGCCTTTAAATAGGCAAAAAGATTTCTGTGGGGTGGTTCCCCCAACAAATCAGACAAGGTTAAAATATCAGATTTAAAAAATTGTAAACGCTTATGGTTAAAATATTGACATGATATTAAAATATGATGAATAGTGTATGGTTCATCACACGTTTCACACCATGGATTTAGTTCATTTAAAAACAAATGTCTATGTGTGAAACGTGTGTGTCCGATACGAAGGCGAGTCAATCTTACGTCTGCACTTCGTAGCGGTAAAACAGGTAATGAGGTGACAGATGAGATGATAGTATGTAATTTGTTGACAACCTGCATATTCCATGAATCCTGCCAAAGGGAAAAAATCAATGCTTTGACACCCTTTCTCACATCAGAGAGCGGAACTAATGGTAAGTGTTGACCTGATGCAGCCTTTGCAGCTGCATCCGCTCTCTCATTTCCATCAAGACCTGCGTGACTTGGTACCCAACAAAATAAAATTTGGTAACCCTTGCCAGCAAGGGATTCCAATACTCTGAAAATTCTGGACACAACAGGATGACAATTAAAACTATTGCCTCTCAAAGCTTCCAAAACACTCATGCTGTCAGTATAAATACAAAATTGACGATTGTCATCTGTATTCACCTGCTGAAGTGCGTGGTAGATAGCAGTTGCTTCAGCAGTGAAGATGGAGCAGGACGGATGTAGGCTGTAACTAAAACATGTATTATTGATAAAAATACCACAGCCCACATGCCCTGCTGATTTCGATCCATCCGTGAATACAGGTGTGTATGACTGATACTGACAGCGATGAGAATAGAATAGCTGTTGAAAGACAATAGGTGTTGTGTCAGATTTTCCGTATTGAGCAAAGGAATAGTTAAAATCAAATGTCGGGTGATACCAAGGCGGATGAGCAAAGTGATTTGTTGATTCAATCCGCAAATCACGTAGATCAGATAAAGAAAAATATGACTTTATGCGTGTGAGAAAAAGTGGGATGCTCATTGGACGAGCATCATACAGTCTTTTAATATAGGCATTTGGAACCATGGAACGTAAGGGATGATGAGGGGTCGACATAACTTTAGCGTAGTAATTGAGAGACAGCTGCATCCGTCGCAGGTCTAATGGTAATTGATGGCATATTACATATAGACTCTGGACGGGTGATGTGCGAAATGCGCCAGAACATATTCTCAGGGCAGAGTGATGGACAGTGTCCAATCGGCGTAAGACAGAAGACCTTGCAGATCCATACACAACACATCCGTAGTCAATTCGGGATAAAATCAGAGATTGATAAACCCGAAGGAGTGATGAGCGATCAGCACCCCAAGATGTATTTGATAACACCTTGAGGATATTAAGCGATCGCTCACATTTCTTCCGCAGATATAAGATATGCGGAAGAAAAGTTAGTTTTCGGTCGAAAATCACTCCGAGGAATTTTACCTCATTGACCACAGGTATTGGTGTATTGTTGATGTAAATTATTGGATCATTATGCAAGCTAGTCTTTCTGCAAAAGTGGACACAACTACTCTTGCCAGGAGACAGAGTATGGCCATTTTCAGCACACCATGCAGCTAATTTATTTACAGCACTTTGTAACTGTCTCTCAATTAACCGCATATTGGACCCCTGACACGATATTTGCAGGTCGTCAACAAACAAAGTTCCATGAACAGAAGATGGTAGGTTATATAAAATGTTGCTTATATACAGGTTAAAAAGGGTAACACTTAAAATGGAGCCTTGGGGTACACCCTCAGCTTGAATAAAAGTATTGGAAAAAATACTTCCAACACGAATTTTAAAAACACGGGAGCGTAAAAAGTTTTGCAGGAATTTCGGCAAATTACCCCTGAATCCAAAATTATATAAAGTACGGAGAATTCCATATCGCCACGTACGGTCGTAGGCCTTCTCTATGTCAAAGAAAATGGAGACCAGATGATTTCTTCGCACAAAAGCATTGCGAATCTGGGTCTCCAAATATATTATATTATCTAGATTGGATCTTCCTTTACGGAAGCCACTCTGATTCATTGGAATACATTTATTTGTTTCTAAGACATATAAGAGACGGGCGTTGACCATACGTTCAAGAGTCTTACATAAGCAGCTAGTCAGAGCAATTGGTCGATAATGTGAAGGTTCTGAAGGATCCTTACCAGGCTTCAGAATTGGAATCACTATGGCTTCATTCCACATAGATGGAAATTTATTTTCAGTCCAGATCCTATTGAACAAAAGTAATAAGTCCAACAGGGAATCTGAACTTAAATATTGAAGCATGTAATAGCTGATTCCATCAGGTCCAGGACTGGTGTTATGGGCCTGCTTAAGTGCTTTCTTCAATTCCAACATCCGAAATTCGCTGTTATAAGGCAAAGCTTGTCCATGGTTGAAACGAATTGGTGTTCTTTCAGCTCGACTCTTAATCCTTAGGAACGAAGGAGTATAAGAGTCGGTGCTTGAGACACTAGCAAAAGTTTCACCAAGGACGTTAGCGATATCCTTGGGAGAAGAGTGTATAGCAGCTCCGGTTTTTAAAACAGGAATAGAAAATTCCTTATAAATACCATTGGCTGCTTTTACTCTTCTCCATAACTGCTTACTGGATGAGGAAGATGTTATTGAAGAAAGATAGCGAGACCAGGATTCCTTCTGACTTCGACGACGAGCTCTGCGAGCTAATGCTTTTGCTCTTTTAAAGGCAATAAGATTCTCCGTTGTGGGGTACCTCCGAAACAACCCCCATAACTTCCTTTGTTTTTTATAAGTTTCTCGGCATTCATTATTCCACCACGGTTTGCAACGCCTTTTTAGTATAGAAGAACTTTTAGGTATCGCTGTATCAGCTGCATTTATTATTGTTTCAGTGACTTTGCGAACGGCTTCATCAATATCATCGATCATAACCATTTTATCATCAACGACTGCCAATTGTGTAAAAACTGTCCAATCTGCCCGACTGTACACGTAAGTAGGTAGACGTTGTCCTACACTACTACCTCCAGTCTGGGAGATGACAAGCGGGAAATGATCGCTATTATGCAGATCATTTCCTACTGTTAAATTTAACAATGGCAGAAGTGATGTTGTTGTTGTTGGTTGGGTTTTATGGCGCAAGGTCCAATAAGGACAAGCTGCGCCAAAATTAAAATTTAAAAATACAAAAACCCAAGCTCAACGTTAAAAAGTTTAAAAAACAAAAATATTTGTATAAATTTTAAATAAAATTAATATAAATGATAAAATGCAAATAAGATTTATATAAAATGAATAAAACCAATGGCCCTTAAGAATGCAAAAATGTTTGGGTGGGGTGGCTCCCCCACTAAATCACACAAAGTTAAAATGTCAGATTGAAAAAATATAAAACGGTAAACGTTAAAATCAGAACATAAGATTAAAATATGATAAATAGAGTATGGTACATCACACGTTTCACACCATGGATTCGGTTCATTTAGAAATAGATGTCTATGTGTGAAACGTGTGTGTCCGATACGAAGGCGAGTTAATCTAACATCGGCACTTCGTAACGGTAAAACTGATAATGGGGTGAAATATGGAAATATGGCACATAATTTATTAGCGACCTGCATGCTCCATAACTCCTGCCAGAGAGAATTTACAAATCTTTTTACAACCCTTCTCACATCGAAAAGAGGGATAGATGAATGGAGTAAGGACGATGCAGCTTTAGCGGCTGCATCTGCCTTTTCATTTCCCTCTAGACCTACATGTCCTGGGATCCAACAGAAAATGATGTCATAACCCTTGCCCGCAAGGGAATCCAATGCTCCAAAAATCTTGGACACAACAGGATGACAATAATTTAAATTTCTCAACGCTTCTAATACACTCAAACTGTCAGTATATAGGCAAAGTTTATGACAATTTCCTGTATTCACAAGCTGAAGGGCTTGATAAATAGCCGTAGCTTCAGCTGTAAAGATGGAGCAGGACGTATGGAGGCTGTAACCATAACTAGTATTAGCAGAGAATATGCCACAGCCAACATGTCCTGCAGTTTTAGATCCATCTGTGAATACAGGCGTGTATGATGCATACTGACAGCGATGTGAATAGAAAAGCTGTTGAAAAATTATAGAGGTTGTGTCCGATTTTCGAAACTGAGCAAATGGATTAATAATGTTAATCTGTGGATCATACCAGGGTGGATGTAATTGTAAGTCCGATTTAATAAAACGGACATCATATAGATCTGTCAAATTGAGTTGATCTTTAGTTCGAGTGAGAAAGGGTTGGATGCTGTAAGGTCTAGCATCATATAGTCTCTCTAATGCAGGAGAAATGGCCAAGGAACGTAAAGGATGTTGTCGGTCAGACATGACCTTTGCGTAATAATTAAGAGACAGCTGCATCCGTCTCAGGTCTAAAGGCAATTGTTGGCAAATCGCATAGAGACTCTGGACGGGTGATGTGCGGAATGCTCCGAAACATATCCTCAAAGCAGAGTGATGCACAGTGTCCAATCTGCGTAAAACAGAAGACCTAGCAGATCCATACACAACACATCCGTAGTCAATGCGAGATAAAATAAGTGCTTGATAGACCCGAAGTAGTGACATGCGATCTGCACCCCAAGATGTATTTGAAAGCACCTTGAGGATATTAAGCGATCGCTCGCACTTCTTCCGAAAATGTAAAACATGCAGAAGAAAGGTCAACTTTCGGTCAAATATCACACCAAGAAATTTAATCTCGTTGACTACAGGTATTTGTGTGTTGTTCAGTATGATAACTGGATCATTGTGAATGCTGGTCTTCCTGCAGAAATGGACACAGCAGCTCTTGCTAGGAGATAGTGTAAAGCCATTCTCTGCACACCATGCAGCTATTTTATTTAGATGTTTGTAATTGTGTCTCAATTAATCGCATATTTGAACCTTGGCAAGAAATCTGCAGGTCATCCACATACATCGTGCCATAAACTGAAGGTGAAAGAAGATGAAGAATGTGAATAATGTAAAGGTTAAAAATTGTGACACTTAAAATGAGCCTTGGGGTACACCCTCGGCTTAAATAAAAGTATTGGATGTAAATGTTCCAATACGAATTTTAAAAGTAC
>JAPDSC010099031.1:0-14043 GCA_026290005.1 Latrodectus geometricus | reverse complement strand
TATATATATATATATATATATATATATATATATATATATATATTATTTAAATATTATATAGTGCCATTCAAGCAGAATTGGATATTTTTACCATGCCATTCAACGTAAATTATGTAGCAGTGAAGTCAGATTTGCAGCTTGAATTAATTGAGTTGGTATCTAACAATCATCTCAAGCAATTGTTTCTAAATATACCAAAGTTATAGTTTTACAAATTATTATCGAAAGTAAGTTTCTCAAGTTTAATATCTCATGCCCAGAAAATCAATGCTATGTTTGCTTCATTTTATATATGTGAACAAGTGTTTTCAACTATGAACTTTAGAAAGAATTATTTCAGAATTAAAATGACAGATGAGCATTTAGCCTCATTCCTTAGAATCAGTACATCTCACTTCGAACTTCAATATAAGGAACTTTTAAAAATGAAATCGCAATTTCATTCATCTCATTAATATATTAAATTCTAATAGTTGTATATTGTTTTTAAAATTTTAGAAAAGTTTATCTTGGCCCGCCAAACTTGATCGAAAAAGTTTGCCCATCCCTGCCCTAGATGATAACATCTGGATTTCAAACCAGAATTTATTAAAATTGGAAAGACGATAACCACTGTCGTATCTCTATGGCCTCAAATGTATATAACATTTTATTTATATGTATTGAAAAGGGAGAGAATACATTCAAAATATAAGTTTGGTATTTTTTAATGATATTTTATTGCATGCTGTACATGCTAGTCGCTTATGATTAAACAAAAATTTGACATTGTAAAAAATGTTGTTTAAATAGTTTTTTCCTCATTGGTGAGTTCTTTTTTAAAAACAATTTCGCTCCTTTTTATTTAAATCAAAATTTCTTATTTTGGCATCAGGTAAGTAAGTAAAGTAATTTATCGATATTTTGCCTATATACAAAAGATGTAATGATTTTAATTAGAAAAAAAGTGAATTTGACGATTCAGTGAATCACAAACGATTATGAATTAAAAATTAATGAAAGATTTTTCCAACAAAATGATAAAGAAAATAAAAAAATGTCAGTCATTTTTTTAGAATTTGAAATCTTGGTTACGAATGTTAATTTTTTTGAAGGAAATAATCGGTAATATTAAAATTAATAAATTAATTTTTATTTTCAAGAATATTACTTTATTTAAAGATACATTACAGAGGACATTTTATAAGAATATGAATATAATAATCATCTATGTTTGTATTATTATTTTCTTGTAGCTTTACATCATTCATATCGATTTGTTCGTTTTACATCAACAGAGTATGAGAAATTTCCATTTATTTCTATACAAATTTTTTAATGTTTTCACCGAAAACATTAAAGTTTCCCTGTTACAACATTCAAAACATTTTCGAATTATAATATTTTAAAATCCATATTTACTTCAACAATAAAATTTTAATTCTATATATTTTTTTAATTTAGGATAAATAGTTTTTCAAATGGGATTTCTGAATATTTTTTTTCTATATTTCCTGAATTTATGTTCATGAAAATTATATTTAATTAAAAGTTAAAAAAATAATAAATTCAAGCAGGCTCATTAATAACCTTTAATTTCCTTTTAACCTTTAATTTAATATTTATGGATAGTTAAAAAAAAATTATTTTTTTTTTAAAAAAAAATTCTTTAAATTTGCTGAATTCCAACATATTTCATTTAAAAAAGCACATGTTAGTAAAGTATTTTGCATTCATAAAATTTTATGTCCTAATGAGTATTCTAGTTTATTTCCCACAATAATTGTAATAATTTGTGGAAAAACGACACTTTATAAAGAAAAAAACCAAAAATTTAGTAGCAGTTACAAAAATATTGGAAAATAGTTAGGAAATAAGGGTATATTCTGCTGGGTCACGATAATTTGGCTTGGATATTCGCCAACTCTTATGCTATGGCTATAATGGATTTTCATAAGATCATACTTGTTGTTTATTCAAGGTATTATGTATATAATTAATAGGAAATTCCGGAAAAGACACGTTAGATTTATTTTGACCTTATTATTTGCTTTACGGTTTAAAATCATGAAGTATTTGATAGTGTTCAGCAACTTAAATTATCAAAAATAATCAGTTGTATCAATTAAAAAAAACATCTATTATGCACGTAAACTCAGATTAAAAAAATAAAGAAGAAATTCTTACGTTATATCTTCTGAATTCAGCAAGCTGTAAATTTCCTATCAACTGGAAGAGACAGTTATCCGGTTGACAGACCAGAAGGTTGTCTCTTCCAATTGGCAAATGCCGAGATGTGACAACTGAATATTTAACTCTCTGACCTTCGATTTCTTACCTCGAACATGGATGCTTTCAGTAATTCGAACTTTATTTTAAATTGCAAATGGCGGTTGATTTATTCCTCTTTTCCAAAAAGTGAGGATAGTGTTGTTGTTGTCGTGTCCAAGATAGTGAAGATTATTTTGGCTAATGGCATTGGCAACAAAGGCCACCAATTCTGGAGCCTGGTGGCTACGAAGGATGCTCTGTGGTGGCTCTTCAAGTCCTGGTAGAGAGGCAATGATGCCTTGACAATCGAAGGTGTGGTCTGGGGTTAATTAAGTTCGGGGAAAAACTTAGTTGAAGGATTGTAATAATTAATTCTTCGGTTTTATCATTTAATAGTTAGTGAGCTGATATAACGTACGCAAAGATCTAGTATCATACTACTGTCTCAAGAAAAATGTTGAAACTATCTATGCAAATTAGGGGATGTTATACCATGCAGCTTGTAAATTATTTTCTTCTCTCAAAACTATATCTTATTCGAAATAAATAAAATTAAACCGCAATCTTATTACATAACAGACAAGGAATAGAATAAAACTTATAAGGAAGTTATCTTTTTTTATTTAAAGCTTTTCTTTCACTTTGAAATTTTGATTATAGTGTTTGTAATCGTTAAATCATAATTAACCTTATTTGAACTAATTGTAAAATTGCTTATGCTTCGATGCATAAAGTTCCCAAATTCAGCTCGTTTAAAAAACGAAAGTATTTTGGTCATTCCCACTATCAATTATCAACAATTATCAACTATGTTTAACCTCCGAAGTTAGAGGGAAAATATACAAACTGCCTTGGATTTCTCTTTCTTTCTACATTTATTACGGGTAAAAGGGTATTTCTTTCATTTAGTTCCAAATATTTTATCCCAGTTTGAAAAAAAAAAGCATCATTCTTGCCTTTACTACGAATGTGTTTTCGGCTTCCCCAATATACCACTGATCGAAAATGCATTAAACGAGAATGAAAAGCCTCTTAACTTCAATAACTTTGTTTAACCAAAAGGCAATTTTCAAACGTTCCCTATATTACACAATTTGTTTTCAGTTGATTAATTCTTAAGATCATATTTCATGGAGCCAAAGTTAAGTAAATATTGTTGTTGTTGTCTTGTACCAGCTAAGCTGGCAGTATGGAGTGCGCTGCTCCACTTTTCCAACTGAAACGTAATTTGGTGTGGAGTAAGACTTCCTCAGTACACACATGCCATAGCTACCTGTTTACAGGGTAGACAACCATTCACAACAGAAAAGGACGAAGGAGAGAAAGAAAGAGAAAGTACATCCATTCTCAAACTCGGATTCGAACCCAGGACTTCCCATTCACAGTCAGGCACGCTGATCTCTAGTCAGGGTGGGTGGCAGTAAATATTGTTAAAAATAAATAATATTTTCTCAAACGGCAATTTTTTCCCTTGGGCTATATATCAGCCTTTCACTGGAAGCTACGGATCAGTAATTTCTAAATAAAAATATTCATTAACTATTTAATTATATATTCCTTTATCAACGTACTTGAGATCCTGGTAATTAAATTTATTTTAATTTACAGATGGTTACGAATAATGCTTGTGGAAAAGTGTGAAAATTCTTTCTTAATGATCCTGAATTCTTCATATATCTTACATCAACTTAAAGACATGTATACCTACGCATCTTTTTCCCAACTTTTTTTTTCTTTTTCGGCTGCAGGTGTCTACTGACGACTTTTCAAAATTAGCGAGATCATTAATTGCCCACGCCTAATGGTTTGCTTGAGGACATTATGGCCAGGTGATTTAGTCAGTTGGCGGGTTTATTGCCTTGTCTTCCGGCAAGGACGAGAGAAAGTGACAAGACTGTCTGATTAAAGTAGGACGGACCCGGGGAGTGCTTGCCGAAAAGGTAATTGACTTCGGAACAGCAGAGAGAAATATTTCTGTCGGTTGGTATATTGGCATCCTGCTGGCAGTTTGGCGAAATTGATGATGTAAGGTCTGTGACAAATGTTTTCGCGCAAGATACAGCGGTGTCGAGAAACCGATTTAAAAGCCACGGGTGGTATTTGTTTTTTAGCCATAATGAACTACTACTAGTGATGTAAAATGTATTTTTACTGATTAGTTTCACAAATCCATTAGAACAAAGTTTTAATGGGCTATACAAGGTGGTCATAAGTTTAACTTAGCTGTTCAGATATCTTTAGTAAGCCATGCATTTCTTAAAGCTAATAAATTTTGTTGGAGATACCCAATTGAACATGAAGTTTTGATTCCCAAATAAATTATGTGCTTAGAATAACAGTGTACCATTAAATACAATATTAAGGATAACATGTTATTTTTTTGATATTATTAAAGGTATTAAAACTAACAAGAAAAATTTATAACATTATCTAAAATAACATGTTATTTTTATATTCAGGAAAATCAAGGAATGGTGATTACCAGAAATAACATGTTATTTAAAATTATTCTTTTTTGGCATAGAGTTCCATATTTCTTAAAGTATTAGAGGAAATATCAAAACCAAGAATCAAAGAATAGTGATAACCAAAGAAGAGTGCTATTTTTAATTATTGTTTCTTGGTATATAGACTTGTTTTACGTATTTTCACAGTGAATTTTAGAACTCATTTTACGCTACTGATCATTACTCAAAATGCTTAGAAAAATAATAAGATCAACAACCGTGGAATGGTTATTAACCAGAAATGTGATATTTTCTGTTGCGAAACACTTAATCTTTCTTAGCACAGGTCTGCTATATAGTTTCAACGTTTCTTATGACTAATATTTCGCCAATAATTACACTTAAAAGCTTGGATTGTGAGAAGGATTAGGCCCAAAAATCATGGAATGGTGATTACATTGAAAAATGTTTATCGCTATGAAATGTGTACTCTGCCTTCTCTTATTATTTTATTTCTTTTTATGGAAAGCGTCTTATTAGTCATATTGCACACCTTTGATGACGTTTATAAACCAAGACAGTGAAATATATTTAGTTGAAGAATCATAGAATAGTTATAATAGGAGAAATATTAGTTATTATATGGTATGTGTAGTGGGATTAGATATTTTATGAAATACAAATAATTAGAAAAAAATAACTGCTCATCTATCACCAGCTGATACAAAAGAACAGGACAGATATGTTACCAATAATTCACAGAATTCTAAATATAAAATTCACGCTCATGTTCTATTTATATAAGTATGTGATATCATGCCAACAGTGTGTTACATGATTGATACCAATAAAATTAGCACAATATTCCATATATTGTTACATAATAGTGCATCTTGCTGACTTCTTGTATTATATATGGTCATTCGGCTGAGATTTACTGTACGGTCACCCTTGGCACGATTTTTCAACATTTGGCGATAAACAACATTTTTTGGCAATCCAACCAATTCTGACCAATCTGGCAATATTTTTCAACATTCTGTTTGTATTTAGACCTCGTTTGTGAAAATGGCGAGATTTTTGGCGACTTTTTGAAAAATTCGATGAGGTTGACCGTAGAGTAAATTTTTACAGGTCCTTCTATACATTAATATAGTTAATAGGAAATAACCATAAAACTGAATATAGCGAAAACAATCCCAGCAATTTATTTTGAAAAATATCAGATTTACACATTTCGACTATATATATTTTACGTAAATTTTAATGGCTACTTAGAAAAAATATTTCTACCCTTTGGAACACACTTTATAAATATTTCTTTCGAGGAACATACGCCTGACAACTTTTATATTTTTTAATACTGTAATCACTTATTACTTATTCAGAGTACGTATCGCAAGTCAAAACAATACAGCGTGGGCCATTAAATACAACTCGCGTTCTATTATCTCCACTCCAATTGCTTTAAACAAAAGTTTTCTTTCGAGGGTTCTTCAGAATTCATTTGTGCCTTTGGCTCAAGTTTCTTTATTTTCTTACTTAAATACCCAGGATCCATCAAATCAAAAACCGAAAGATCGCACAATTATCAAAATTGAGTTGACGTCATCAAAACAATGGAGTTCCGTAGAGGAAGAGTATATGCGGAAGTCTGCTTTTCTTATCGCTTTTAGGTTTCTTCGTTCCTTTTCTTCATTTATTTTAAGGAATAAGAAGCGGAAATTATAATAACATGATTTGATGGGAAATAATGAAAAAAAAAGAAAAAGAAAGAAAGCAATGATTTCAGTAATTATCGAAGCGTAAAAAGAAGAAAAGCGTTGGGAGTGATTTAATTTCCTCATAATAGCATGTTGTCACATAGGCTTAATTTTTTTTTGTTGTATTCATTGCTAATTTTATTGAAATTTGGAGTAATCTTCGAATATTGGAAAGGAATTTTCTTTGTTCCATCTGTATACCGGATGTAGCACTTCCGATATTCTTATCCCAATAATCAAATTTAAGAAAAGTTGCTACATTTTCATTGAATTCTTAAGCAAATTATATATATTTATATATGTATTAGTTTGGGGAAAAAGAAATCCATTATTTTTGCGTGAACGTTTTGTAACTTCTTTCAGATTTGCTTTATAAAAAGATTTAAAACAGTTTTCATGTAGATTTTTAGGTCTTGTGCGTAGCTACGACTGCTGACATGCTGTCAAGTTTGATAATTTTTGATATTTTATAGACATTCTCGACGATGTTGTATCCACGCGAGGTGCATCTTTAGCATCCAAATACCCAAACGGAATCGACGAAACAAAAATTGTACGTAACTGGTTGTTACAGTCTTATATAGGACGATAAACATCTTTCACAATTTTAGCCACCCGGCTATCTTTTTCGCCATAACAAGAGAAAAACGAAAATGCATCGAATTTTCTGTTTGTTGTCTTCCATTTTTAAAACCTTGTACTCGTAACTGAATTAATCAAACAAAAAACTGCAAGAGGATATTCTAGTGTTAAATGTCACCTTTCCAACGAGCATAAATCTGAAATTGTTTGATAGATACCTCACGAGATAGCGATCACTACAGACGTCTACCGAAAAAATAATGGATAACTTTTTCCCCAAACTATTATATAGTTTATATATACATACACTTATACATAAATATGTAAATATATATATCTTAAAGCTATACACACGTGTTAAATAAAAAGGCATGTGTAAAAAATTATAATTAATGATTAATTTTCAGTAAGTTTTCTAATAAGTTCTTTTGACTTAATGACGATTATATCTAGGAAGAATTGTGTTTAAATGCTCTAATTAAATATGAATATAAAATTTAAAGTATATGTCTCAGTTGGATGTTAAAAATCGTTAATTTTTGCCACTTTTTTTAACTGCAAAAATTCATGTGGATTTCAAAAAATGTTTCTGTTGACATGAAGGATATTTTTTAATGTCTTTCATGTTAAGGAAAAAATTATTTTTGAAATTCGCACGAATTTTTGCAGCAAAAATGTATTCTCTTTTTTAGTAGGGTGAAAAAATGCATCGATATTAATAGCATAAACTCTAAATGCTGCAAAACAAAGATAGTATCTCTTCAGTTTTAAATATACGCTTATGTCAACTTTGTTATGGCATCAGCACAAATGACATATTTATTTATTCTTATTCATGGACATTTTATGAATGAAGTTAAATACTCGTACTCTACTAGCGTTAACGCCTTTCTTTGTATCTAACCAAAAAAATCGGGGAAGGAAATTGGTTTACCGTGTTACAGTCTTCAATGAAATGTTGACAATGGCATCGACAGTCCGTGGCGAACATAATTCGGAGACAAGAATTTTCTAAAGTTAACTTAACTTCCGTTACAGAAGCATAACTGCATGTCTCCACCTGCCTCTCTATTGTTGTTGCTCACCGGGTCATACAACGACACTTTCTCCATGGAACACAATGCTCTGGTTTTAAAGTCTGAAGTCAGTTTTGATCACAATTACAGTCCTGTTCACTCATAAAGATGGAGACATCGTACATTTTGAACATTTGTGAGAGAATATTCCGCCAAATATCTACAATTCAGCTCATTAGAAACGAAATGAGAACTTAGATTTGGGAACTACTTTGATATACCCTCCCAAATCGGAAATTTGGCGACTTTTTTTTCCTCGCCAACATAAATAACTGTTTTTGGCGACTTTTTTTCTCGCCAAGTTGAATTCTCGCTAAATAATTAATACATAAAAAACTTTAAAAAAAAATACTCAGAAAATGGTACAAAATACAAGAAAATACTAAATTTGGCAACAGCAAAAACCTAAAAGCTCACAAAAACTAAACTGGTAACACCAAAATAAGCGACAGCAGCCCTAATAAGTCCATAGGGAGTGCCAGATTTGGCGCGTAATTTTTTTTGCGGGGGGGGGGTATATCAAAGTTGTTCCGATTTGTCATGTAAGTCCATTAAATTTTCAAAAATAAAATTAAATGTGGAAAAACATCTCATACCTGATTTTAGTTTACAGTAAAACAACATCATGTGATAAAATTGAATGACATTAAGCCCAAAAACTCAGATTTAAAAAATACATTGTTTTGAATATGTGTTTGTTAAATTATTTTTATTTACTCTATTAAAATCTTAACAAAACTTCATTCCGAATAATGATATGAAATAATAAAAAAATAAAGTATTGTACTAAAAATTTTGTAACAAGTGCAAATTTGCTATTGATTGTGATGTTTTCAAATCGTTAAATTTACTTAAATGGTTTTAAGATAAATATTATTATTTATAAATTATTGATACTACATAATTATATTTTTTAGAATGTAAGAGATAATTGGTATACCTTATAGGTTGTAAGCAATTTTTTCAGTAAAATAAAGTTAAGAAATTAATATATTCTGTGCATTGATAAAATATCATACATTGCGTATAAAAGTAAAAATAGAAGAACTTATGTAACTTTAAGACTTCCATTTTAGGTTTCGTGCATCACGGACGAGTGAATTACTGCAATCAAAGCATTTTCGTTAACCTTATAAGCAGATAAAAGAATACAAATATCCTTGAGTTTAATTCGACGTATTTAATCAAGAACTGTGATTAAAAACGCCTAAATTTTCACTCGAATATATGTGTATTTGGTATCTGTATTATTTAAAATAAAAAAACAATAGTTTTCATCAATAATGCAAAATAATTCAGATATTTATATTTGAATTGAATAATTGATATGCATTCTGGAATTTTTTTTTTGAAGTTTTTCTTTGGTTAACGAGGATCACTACAGTCATGTCGGAGGGCATTTTTTTAGTCTATCAAAATATAGAAGACAGAGTTCATGGCACCAAGAATTTTCAATTTATACTTTCAACATATTAGCACAGTAAATGTGTTTCGTGTTAATACATGAAGAGAAGTTTTCAATGGTTTGCTTTGGAAAAATGTAAAGAGTAAAATATCAATAAAGAGAAAATTTTCTCTCGCATTTATCCCACAGGATAACTTACATCCAGAAAATAACTGTTAATTATGTGAAAATACACAGCGTTGTAGTTTCCATCTGGATTTCCTTAGACAGTGGGTCATATTCGCATGTTGCAAGATAGGAAACCCGGAAAATTTGAAATTTTCCCGGTTTTCTCTCGCGTTTATCACAGGATAACTTACATTCAGATAGTAACTGTTAATTACGTGAAAATACACAGCATTGTATTTTTCCATCTTGACTTCCTTAGACAGTGGGTCATATTGACATGCCGCAAGGTAGAAAACCAGGAATACTTTCAGTCATTTACCGAAGTAAACATATATGTAGAAAGGAGAAAGGCAACATCCCTTTTCCAAAAATATTGAAATATTGAAATCCTTGACTTCTCAGTATTTAATTTAGTTATAAAGTTATTAAATATTGAGACTGGGATATTTTTTAATCGCATTCCAATGCATTTCGATCAGCGACGTATTGAGAAGCACGTATACACGTTCACCAGAAGGAACAAAGGCAAAACATTTTCAAAAGTTGATAAATATACTATACGTCATTAAACAACTTTTATAATAACAATAGTAAATATCTATATGGTAAATATCATTATTTCTAGTTGTAATATAAAATATCTTTATTTCTATATTTAGAAACAATTACACTATTGGAATAAAAGAAGGGAATACCTGATATCGAACATATTTTCTCTGAATTCTAAACAGCTATGTATACATGACAATTTTTAAAGGGGATAAAAAACTATATGCCTCCATTATTTCTGCATTTTTTTTCTAAACACACTTAATTTGTTCAATAAATTCCATAACTATCAAAGCTATTTTTTGCGGAAATCAATGTAACATTAAATACGAAAAATAATAAGAAAATTCTTTTTTATTACTATTCCTAACTCTGTTTTCTCACAAAAGACCCATTTTGAAGCATATTTTTCTTATTCTTAACTATTTAAACTCTTTTTACTACACAGTTTTAAACTTAAGTGTGTGTGCTCTTCTCTAACAAAAATATTTTAAAAAATTTCTAAACGAAAATACTTTAAGCAAACTATCACAATCAATCCATATAAATATTTAAGCGAAACCTTTGATGTTTTTAATACAGTTTGCTTAGAAATTCTTGTTATTTCCGCACTAAAGTTACTTGAAAAGACTGAATTAAGAAAAATTAGAATCTGCCTATATCTTCGAAATTGCTGCTTTTTTAAGATTTTCAAAAGACCTTTGGCTTCTTAGATAACAATAAAAAAACTTTCCTCCAACATATTTTTAGTGTCTGTTTAAAATAGAGATGCCACTTTGAATGGTTGTTTATGCAGTCTATATTTTTGCATTTGAAATCTGTCTTTTCCGAGTGCGCCATTGTGTACGTTCATTTGCATATAAATTACTACTCGAAAGTTTGTTCATTGAAAAAATAAATAAATAAAGATCAGGCCGAATAAAACTTAAAAAAATGTTCCCCAAAATGCTTGTTAAGCCAGATGCAATACGTCAATGCATTTTATTTATACGAGAATACTCGAAAAGGAAGCTTATTTACATTTCTTTATATCAAACTCAAAGAAATAGTTCAAATGTCAGTATCATTTAATTTATAGACATAACACAACAGAATAATCTGTTCTTAAACATTTATACCGTCAAAATTATTACACTTAATCAATGACGTATGAAAATAAAAAGTTTTTACAATTGCTAATACTTTTTATTTGAATATATTGTAATGAAGTAATGTCTAGTTTGTAATCTAATGTTAATTAACTGAGAATAATTCTTAGAGTTGATCTTAGCAAGCTGTATAAACAATCGAACTTTAACTGATCGTAAGTTAGGATATATCGATTTTTAAAAAAATAATCTTAATTGTTAGAATTAAAATTCCAAATCGTTTTTTAAATTAAATTTGCAAAACACTCCCTAAGATTAAAGTTGATAGTTTTTTTGATATCATGATATTATATTTTTCATAATTATACTATTATCAATTCAAAACAAAAGATTTAAAATTTTTTATACTTTTAAATTCCTTTCAATGTTTTTATCACTGTGAATTTATCATTTTCATAGTTTTTTCACTGGGTAATAAATTAGAGTTTTGCTCTTTTTTTTAAATTAATTAATACTTATATGAATTATATATTTTGCGCAGTGGTTAAATTTATATTTAAAAAGAACTATAAATGTGTTAATATATTGAGTCACACTATTGTTAAACATTGTCTAACAATTCATTTCCAGTTTGCTTCAGCACTTTTTAACCGGATATATGATTTTTCCATTCAATTAATAGTTAAAAATAATCCTCTGTTTCGTAAACGTTATTCGGAATATAAAATGCCATTGTAGATTGATTGAAAAAAGAATTCTTTTTGTGACTTGAAGTTAAAAGTTTTGATCATATCAGAAAAATTTGTTTTAATAGTGTTCTGTAAACAATTGCTGAATATAAACAATAAATGTTAACAAAATACAATGTCATTAAAAATGTAGCTTAATATATTTGTCATTAGAATTTGGAAATAATTTAACATAATCAATCACTCGTATTTTCTTCAGTTGTGATTTTGTTTTTAAATAACAAGTCCGACTTCTGCAGGTTTTTTCCAATTAAAAATAATGTGCCAATAATTAGTTGTATAGCTTAGACTTCAATCCAGTTCTTTGCTGTTTTGAAAATTTAAAGAATATACAATTTAAAACAGGGTACAGTACACAATACTTTTATGTTATGCATATATTTAATGTCACACAAATTAAAAAAAACTTTCCACGTAATATACTTAAATGATAGTACAAAGTCATAGCCTTGAATGACTGGTTGTCCGTGCATATCAAGGAAATGAGGAAAATACTTTGGGCTTATTGTATTTCTATTTGTACATGTTCACAGATATCCTTTTGGAAAACTTTTTCCTTTTGAATACCCTTCAAAAGAATTATACTTATTGTTAGAATAGAAGAAAGAATTCATTGCCAATTATTTGTTCGAAATATTAAAAATAGTCAGGAAAATTCCTATCTTCATTTCAGCAATGATTATTAATTAGCAATATTAATTAGATTTACGCAATACATTTCAAATCTCTTATCTATATCGCAGTGAAAATCTGTCTAAATTTATTTTATACTATTTCTTTTAAATAATTGTTACTATTCCTGAACTTCAATTTCTTCTAAAATATTTATTTTAACTTAATTGTTAACAAGATGGCTGAAGAAGAAAAGATTCATTTCTAAGTCAAATTTTTCCTTTCTTTGGAGCTCAATTTTAGGAAAGAGCCATCAAAAACATTTACTCAAAAAGTCAAGAGAAAAAAAAATCCTACTAATTTTTAGATTAAATACTTATAGACAAAATGCTCTTACATAATACGATTCAGTTAAAAAAATTATAGTACTATTCCATTTAGCCGGCACAAATTTCGCCATGTTGACATTTTTCGTGACAACTCGCGGAAAACAGCAAAAGAAACAGTAATTGTTAGTTGAAAAAAATTATTTTGTAGCCATAAATATTTACTTATTTACATTTAAAATGTTTATAAAGGATAAAAAGTTGAAAACAATGAAGAGGTTAAAATCGAAATCAGCGATATTTCGTTTCGGTTGTTAGTACCATTTGGCGACATTATCACATGTGGCTGGGAAATGAAAAGTACAGCTTCTATTTCTAAGCTGTACCGGCAAAAACAAAACATTGATATTTTATTTTTTTTATTTGTCTTTGATAAATATTGCAATAACTTGGAAATCACTTTAGAAGAAAACCATAGAAATGAAAATCAATGACGTCAAATAGTCAATCATGGATAAACATGAAAACATTAATAATTAATTTAAATGTGATAGTTTAATTTTAAACTGTTGCTGTGCAGTTTTTCGAAAAGTAGTTTATTTTTCATCAATTTTTAGTAACATACAAAAATATATAGTCAATATTTTAAATTTACTTTAGTTGACTTACAACTATGTTAAACAAAATGGACATCAACAAAATGAACATTTACCATTTGGAAAAGTGTCATTCTTAAGGTATTCAAGAAAAACAAAAATTACTTCCTTTTTCAGGGATATATTATTTGCTAAAGATTGCACAATAACTTAGAAATGATTTAAGAAGAAAATTATCACGTGCCTTGCAGAGAAAGCAACCAATGTCAATAAAATAAATAAATCTCAGAGAAATATGAGAATATCAGTGATCCGTTCAATCCTGTAAAATTTAACATTTTAATTTATCATTGTACTTTTATTGGAAAAGAGAATATTTTATTTCTTTGGTGAAAATGTGCTTTAGGTCCCCTGCTTGGCGCGTTTTCAAAA
>JAPDSC010099028.1:0-15122 GCA_026290005.1 Latrodectus geometricus | reverse complement strand
CATACTGTCCTTCTGTATAACCGTATCATTGGACTAGCAAGCAGTGGAACTTTATAATATTGTTGCAATAGCTTATGAATGGATATTTTGAGAACTTAAACAGAGTTCCTGTAGAGAGCATAGTTATTGTTTTTAGTTTCTTGTAAAATTTCGTGTTTTGTTGTTAAACTCCACAATGGCACCTATTCTGAGGGTTGGTTATCCATGCACCAGGGCTTGGTAAGAAAATATGTTATTGGGAAATGAAGTTTGAAGGGGTTATAGTAACTGGCACAATTAAAGATGCTATGATACATTGTTACATTTTTACTATAAATTCGTTTGATCTGATACACTTCCACTAAAAAAAAGGATAATGTAAATTTTAATATCTCTAAATTGCGAATAAATATTTCGATGCAATTTACGTTGTTTAAGATATTCAATAAGTTAAGCTATCCTGCCAGAACCAAAATACAGGAAAATGTTAAACTGTTAAATGAACTATCAATTGGCAAGATAAATTATTAAGCTCTAATTTATACCATAAAGTTTTATAAGCAAATACAAAACTACATTAATTGCTCCCAAACTTTAATGCATAGGGATTTTTAAAAATAGTAACTACTATTAAAACATATTAAAGCATTTTAACTATTTGTGTTTAATATACCATTTTTTTTCAAGTTTCAGAGCATTTTTCTCTTTTAATTATTCATGTCTTTTATATTTACTATTCAAACAATTCTTATTAAATATTCGTATGGATTAAGAAATTTATAAGTTATATATAATACATGATATATTTAATAATAAAAGCATACTTTAATATTTAATATTAATTAGAAACGAAGTCATATTTTAAAAATGATTTCCAACACATGTGGCCATCTTTTAAAATTCACTCTAAACCATATATTACTTAACATGAAACTCAAAATATGTAATTAAATTTGAGATTATAACAGTTGAAGTTTTGTCATATTTAAGTTATAATTAAAAGTTCGTTAAATATATGCATTGACATGAACCCGAAACATTAAACTAAGAATTAAAATGATTGAGAGAACATTTTCTTAGTTTCTTACATCACATGAAAGATTTGATGTAAGATAAAGACTTATGCGACAGCGTTGAAAACATAAAGTGAGGTCTCTCCAAATTGAAAGTACTTAATAAAGATAAATATATATCTAATCTGAATTTTAAGAACTTGAGCGGGTGGCATGTTAAAGCTACTTAGGAAAATATTGACATTAACAACATCCTAAATGGCGGTCCTAAAAGTGTTAAATCATAAGTTTAAAGATCGATTAAAAAGCCATTTGACATTATAAGTGTGCTACTTTTATAAACTTTGTATTGCATGTCTGTAAAAAGAATTACATCTTAGAATATATAAATGTACATTTAAATGTATACATCAATACACTTCTGTAAAGTTTATTTAAAATTTTTACAGCTATATTTCATTAAAGTGGATTTAAGTTTTGTGAAATCTGTAAATAAGTATTTTTGTGTGTGTGTATTTTAATTTCGTTTAGTATCGTAAGAATAATGTATTTTAACAACAAAATTATTAGTAGTAGAAGGCAGCATGATAAGCGTTTAGTGATTGAAAATTATTTATTTTTAGTGAAGACATTCGTAAAATCAGATCACAATCCTATTTCAATTTAAAATTTTCTAAATTAGAAGGTTTTGCTTAATATTAGAAAATATATCACCAAATAGTGACTATCCTCACAGTAGTAAACTGTGTCATTCGAATTATGTTTTCCAAGATAAATTTTCATAAATAGTGAATTATATTACCATGATGCAGGATAGAAAGTTCGGGAAGTTACCAATAACCCACCCTGAAAGATTTGTACTCTGAGAGATTATTTCTTAAATGTTCACTTTGATTACTATCCTGGCTCAAATGAGGGACTATATATTGCCAAAAATAACTATCTGCATTTTAACATCATCAAATACAGCAGTTATTCTGTTTCCTTATCTTGTTATTATAGTACTGATTTCCAGAAATCAATACCAATAAAACCATCATGAGTACTTTGACAAGATCATAACAGGACAATTCAGGGTGATAAAAAACGAGACAAGAACTTACTATCACTAAAAATATTACCCATACATAGATTCCCCCCCCCCAAACACTTTCTAACTGTCCCGCTATTCTAATGCAATTGCAGCAACTATGTGACAGCCCATGGACAGATTTATAAAAAGAAAATTGTCTTCACATCGCAGATGCTGTACATAAGACCTTCAGTCCTATTTGAATTTTTTTGTCTATCCATGACACACAACCGACCAACAAAGATTGGTATCTGGTTATTTTGAGATTTCTTTTCTAATAAAAGTATATTCTATTTAAATTCTAGTGTGTTGCAAATTGTCTGGTAGGATATTTATTCTTTTTTAGTAAATTCTTTAACTTGTAACATTTTGTAAAACTTTCGAAAAATTTTACAAACTGAAATAGTTGTAGAAAATCTTTTAAAACTTTGTTTATTAAGGACAATTGGTGACTTAATGGACTAAAATGTTAAAAAATATAGTACTTCGTATATTGCTTTTGACAAGCTTCCTTTGTAGGGATATAACAGTAAAAATGTTTAATTCTACAAGAAATTTTGCAGTATTTCTTGTTCGCTTATCAAATACAATAAACGAGCTCTCTTACAATGAATCAAAACAACTAAACTTCCATTTAATCTATATTGCCAAAAAATGAGAATTTGATTCAAAATTCTTGAATTAGAAAACCGGATCATTCATTATCTTATAGAAGATGAAAGACAGTAATAGTTAATTTAGTCGCAATAGTTAATTTTATAAGTACTCATAAAATAAACCCCAGATAACTATTAAGAATCTAAATAATCATTTTATTCATTAAAAATATATTTATTGGCTGTAATTAAATACATATTACACAAAAGCGAAGTAACATTCGATGTCGCAAACGCTGTTTGCATATGAAAAAGCAAGAAATATTTACTTAGAATCACTATAAGGATTTTGCTATAAGTACACTACTAAGTGCAAATAATTAATGCAAGAACTATTAACATGATATACAATTTTTGAATATGGTTTCCTAACTATAACAACATTTATGTGTTTTGTTCAAAAATCTTATAAAATGTTTTTATTCTCTAATGAAAATGTAGATATTGGGTTCATTTTCATTGAAAAACTGCTGAATGCATAATTACTTAGAAATCCGATTTAGTTATCTGTAAGACGCAGATACATCTGAATAGAAATTTCACAAAATATATTTAATGAAAGCTATTATGTATTTAATAATTACATTGAAAAAATAATTTAAACCAAGAACAAGGAAAAAATAATTCATTTCAAAGAGAAATTAGTTTGGTTTAAATATGCATTACGGAATTTATCGTTTAAAGATTTTTTAAGATATACTAGTGATAAATATCTTCATAAAACATTTATAGTTAAAGAAGCCACGGTGGCCTGGTTGGTTAAGACATCCGTTCTCGTTATCGAGAGGTAGTGAGTTGAAATCCCGATCCACCGAAAGATCAGTCGTATTCGTTAATGGTGACTGGGGCACGTTAAATATAACATAGTAAAAATGTCTTCCATGTGAAATGATACCTCTGAATGAAGGTGGTAAGAAAATTCTGGGGGCTTTCTGGTTGGTCCTTGCTTCTAAATTACGAAAACCCACTCTCATTTGAGGCAATGATGGTATATTCACTGGGTACCCCATAGTACATGTTGCAATCTATTTCGTTCCTTTTAGTTATGAAGTAAATCCTACAGCAGCCGGGAGTAAGAAATAAGCAGAAACATTTATTATTAAAATTATGATTATACATTCATGACTGTGATTAAAATATGGTAATGCAAAATAATTCCTTTGTTCAAATTTATAGATTGTGAAATACTTAAATTCATAACGGCTAAATTTATAGTAATAGAATCACTTAATTATTCAAAACTATGAGATAATAATATACAAGATGTTCTTCAAAGTATGCTCTGAATGTTATGGCTGCATAATTTTTAAAATAAAAAATAATCTTTGAAATGAAAAACCAAGTGATATGTTATGAATATCATATATAAGTTAGCTCTGTAATGTTATTTGTTCGGTTTTAGATTATTTATAGCTATAGCATGCTGGTTTTCCCTGAAAGAGGTAATAAAAATTTAGGATTGCATGCGTTCACAAAGAAGAGGGTTTCAAATGACGAAACATGAAGGAAATGAAACACGAAGGAGCTCTTTCTGTTAAACAAATCAAAGAAGAAAAGGAATATACATTAAATTTAATTCTTGTTTGTATTACTCGGTGTTCAAATCAAATGTTCCTTCCGATGGTGACAAGTAAGTGGTATTCATGTGATAAGGGTTACTTACAGACAGATTAGATACAGTCTTTTACATTCTGTTCTTTTTATATCTCGTGCAGAAATGAGTAAAAATCTATTCTGAGATTGAATTGAAGTCCTGAGATAATTAACATTAATATGTTATCTCTACTAAAAATATTTGTTCTTTTCTCTGATTATATTATTCGAGAAGTTCTCTCTCAATTATCTATTAATAATTAATCCCATCAACATTTACCACTAAAAATTTAACCCTTAACCATTTTGCAATATGTTGTATTTGTATAATTTACTCCTAAGTGGCTTATGGCAATATTACATAATTTAATTTAAAAATGTCATCGCAGTATTTATTTTTACGTTTTGGATATATCAATATCATTTAATATATTTTTCTTTGTGGAATAACATTTCGATCCTTCAAACATCCGTTTCTAGCTGTATTGCATTTACATGACGCAATGATATCTCCACTCATTACGCAAATGATTACTATTCGAGCTGTCATTGCTATTTGAAGAAACTTTTAAACATACCTCAATTTCAAAGATTTTTAAGAGACATTTTAAACCCGCTTATCTGGATATTTCAATTTGTTGTTCAAATGTTGGAAATCAATATGATTGATACATATGACGAATTATTTTAAGTGAAATGTAATAAAAATATATTAATTGGACATAGTGTAATTACCAATGTAACTTTAATTTTTACTGTTTGTTTGAAAATAAACCATAAAAAATTGTGGAACGTTTTTTTAATTAGTGTGTGAAAATAAAGCATGAGAACTTTGTAATATAAATAATCAACTATATACCTAGATAGTATAACTGCATAATAAAATCAAAATACTTTAAATAAATAAAATTACTATAGCTAAAAATTTAATTTATATATATTGTTGTTTCTGATGACACTTGACAACGCCAAGCCCGCCCGTCAAGATACTAGGCGTATGAAGTCAGAGAGAGAGAGTCTTCTGTTTTTGAATAGAGCGAATATGAAGGTGGAAGTACGACTTTTGGCTCAAAGATGGCAGCACCATCTGAATCTTCCAATTTAGAGATTGAAACCAGTGAAGACCCATAGCCTAGCTCAAACCACCCCCAGAGGAATTAATTTGTAATAGGGGCATGGAGGATATATTATGACCTGACAGATTTTACGTGCCCCAGTCGCCATTAGTGAACACGACGGATCTTCGAATAAGCCAGGATTCAAACTCACCACCTTTTGGTAACGAGACCGATACCATAACCAATCAGGTCACCATGGCATACATTTTAGTTGTGAGTGCATTTTGCCAATTGCTACAACTTAGTTTATATTCTTGTAATACGTTTCAATATTCAATTCTGGTGATCGAAGTCATTAAATGTCGCCAACTTTCTCATAAATATCATTAATGGCAAAGTGATTAGTTAACATTTGATCAATCAATCTTTATTTCAAGCCATATCGTAGTTTTAGACAGTTGGTATTTACAAAACATTTAACCTAGATATGCCTCTTCAAATTAAGAATATTTAGTAAGTTCAGGGAGGATATCAGTTACCTTGCGGAGATGAATATCATGACTTACCTCTCCCGGGTAATGCAGCTTTTACAAATTATTTAGATTTAATCGTTTACCATCAGCTTTCAGGATTAGTTGCGACTTTTTAAATCTGTATAGAGAGGTATTAATTGAATAAAGGAGATCTTTTTAATATTTCAATAACAAAAGTGCTTCATAAGCTACATAGTCATGGTTTAACATTTGGAAAAGAGTTGAATGATGTCAAAATATTGAATACATTATTAATTTTCATCAACAACAAAATGCTTGACACATGAGCAATGTCTTTATCCCTAAAGTTAAATACCAAACAAATCGGAGAAGCATTTTGTCCAATTAACGTAATAGAGTCCTATTAACACTCTGCTTTTTGATTAAGATAATTAAGTGTAAACGGGAATGGTTCTTATTTCAATCAGTATTTCGAAACCTAAATCCAAAAAGAGTAAGTCCCAAAGTTTTCTTTTATACTGAACAAATACTGAACGTAAATATTGATGTTTGATTATATTACAAACAGTACTGAACAAATACTGAACTTAACTATTATTGTTTGATTTTGAATATCAATTTGAATAGTTGTCAAAACGTTATATATTCCTTAAAATACAAAACTTACATAAAAAAGAAGCAAGATAATTTTATTTTTTATCCTAGTAAAAAGATTTTGTAAGATAATTTTTTATTTTTTATTGGTGGTGTGATATTTACATAAAAAGAGCCCTGTTCAAAATTTCGTGATATCTCGACAGCAAAAAAATGTGACATTGAGTTTAGTTTAGTTTTAGAATAGCACACAATTGTAATACTCAAATGTGGGATGTTTAATGTATTTTATAAAATAAAAACATTTTTTTAAATTATTTTGATATTATTTATATCAGTATGTATTAAAAATATTATTTTTATATTAGCTCTATAAATGAAAAGCAAATAGAAAATATTTATGCCATCTGGTATTTAGGAAATGAAAGACTATATTATATTGATACAAATAAATTCAAATACAAGAACTTTTCTTCCGTTCACAAATTAGTTTGAAAGAATTTGTTTTATAAATAGATGCGTGCAAACAATATTTTTACCAGCATAAACTTTACATACTATATAGTGGATTTTAGATAGAATAATCCGCTTAAATCTTTTTTCTCTCTGAGTACAACTAAAAGACAATGAGCTTGATGAATGGAATCCAAGACGCAATATACAGTACTAAAAATAATTTTCCGTACCCCATTGAATATTTGAGAGCTTAACTTTTAGTTATATGTTGACATTTTAAGGATAACTTTATTCTGTGCCTATGTATAACACGAGGTTAGTTATAACTTCAAACTATCAAAAACATTTGTAGGTCATATTTACCTAAATATAGAATAAGTACCAGTGGATGAAATAGAATATTCTTTTTGTTTACTGTCTGCTGAATGATAAACTTGTGCTTTTGTTTTTAAATTGAAAGGCTAAATTCTGCTAAAGAGATTTTCCATCAAATTTTTATTTGAGACTGAAAATAGAAAGTTATTGCATCCTACGCACCCACACATAATTGTGGTAATCATTTTATTTCTTTAAAGAATCTCCAGTACTTTCGTATTAACGCCACCGCAGCTTCTTAAGCCGATTGAATTTCAAAGAAATTTCCTTATAATCAGAAAATTCTTTTTTATAATTATAAGTTAACTTTTCATAATTAGTAAAAGAAATTTTCTAACTATAGATAAAGAAGTAGGGCTATATATTAATCTATATATAAACTAAATAAACTATATATTAATCTATAGTTAGAACTTTAGTTTTGGCGGGAAATTATCTGCGGTGGCGTTAATAAGTAAATAATGAATCTCCTAAGCCTAAATAACAGTTACTATAAGTTCAATGAAAGTGAACAACCAAATTAACATAAGCGCAACATTATCTCATAAATATATCTCATTGACCTTTTATGTAAACAATATGGTATCTCAACAATTATAAATAAAAGAAGCAATAGACTAAAAATAGTTAAATAGTTAATTTTAAATGAAAAATTTCCAATTTCATTTATCAGGATATAATCAAACAGAATGTAAGATATAAATATATTTTATTTTTGAAAATTTATAATATTTTTTGCTAGTTATTATATTATATTACAGTTTGTAAAATCTAGATACAGATTTTGAAAGAACTTTTGATGCATCGAGTGAAAGGTTACACCATTTTTAATGTTCCCAATTTCATGACTGCACTATTTGAACCATTTCTTTGTCTTGTCTGACTTCTGTTTTATTAATGTTATACTTTGTTCAGGGGTCCAGTACTTGCTCTAATAATCTTTTGTCCTTGATATAAAAGTCATTTACTCGTAATTTCATTCATATATTTCGGATTATTGTCTTATTCAAATGAAGAGGTTCATTGTAAACTCGTTTAGTTTATGAATTTATCTTATATTTTTCACCAGTTTAGTCACCAAATGTTGATTCAGCTTTAAATAAATTGTTCTACGAGAGTTTAAATATCTATTTTTTAATATTTGTTAGATTATCAATTTGACTTAAATATAAATTGTTTTCTGGTAGATATATTTTTCGACTTAAACTATATCTATTAAACAGTTTTTGAGGCCGTGGTGGCCTGATTGGTTAGGGCATTGTTCTCGTTACTAAAAGGGGGTGAGTTCGAATTCTGGCTTAGTCGAAGATCCGTCGTGTTAACTAATGGTGACTGGGTCACGTAAAATATGTCGGGTTGCAATGTTCTCTATGTTCCCAATCCAAATTAATACCTCTGGGGTTGGATGGAGCCAGGCTATGGGTCTTCTCTGGTTTCAATCTCTAAATTGGAAGATTCAGATGGTGCTGCCATCTATGAGCCAATAATCGTACTTTCTAGTCTCTGATAGTCTCTGATGGGCGGGCTTGGCATTGCCAAGTGTCAATAGAAACAACAACAAATAGATTTTGTTTTCGTCAGCTCTAATTATTTTCCTTTATATTTCAAAGAGTTGTTAAGGTATTTAGACATTTTAGGATGTTATATCTGATAGTAGTTTAACTTCTGCACATTTATCCGTTAATTTGCTTTTTCTGTACATTTAAAGCTTCAACTTTTTCGTGGTCGGGATATCTATCAATTGCTTGATTTTCAAACGTACATTAATAGAGCAAATAAAAGTTAAAATAAATGAAAATTTAAAATTATCGAAAATTATTGACAATATGTTTAACACGAATTAACAGTTAGTTTCTAACATCAATATGATTACATAAAAAAATAGTATTAAATAAAAGAAAAATAGTATTAAATAAAAAGAAAATAGTATTATATAAAAGAAATAGTATTAAATAAAAAATAGTATTAAAAAAATAGTAAAATAAAAAAATAGTATTAAAAATAGTATTAAATAAAAATATTAAAAATAGTAAAAAAATAGCATTAAATAAAAGAAAATAGTATAGTATTATAGTAATAAATAAAAAATAGTGCTAAATAAAGAAAAATAAATATTTTAATCAAAAATGTAAATATACGATCATAAAACTTATAAAATTATAAGGAAAGAGAACTTTTTTTCTAGCAATTTATCCATTACGTTAAAAAAAAAAAAATCCTCAATATAAACGTGTCTTTGCCACTTCTCCAATTTGAATGAAAACCATATCATCCACTTAGTTTTGCGAAACATAATCATCAAAGATTGCCTCCTATCCACCCGAACAATAAAGTCAATTGTCTGCCTCCATTCTGATTTCCCCTCTTAACGTTAAAAGCCTTTTAAAAGAATTTCAAAGTGAGAAAATGGCTTTCATCTATGAGGAGTTCCATTACCTTTAAAGCAGTTGGGAAGTACTCTTTCGGTAGTTCTCGATATATATATTTTTTTTTTTTTGGAAAGTGGATAAGTTTTCTTAAATCAAACTGGATTCTTCTGATGATTGTGCTTGTGTATACACTGTTTTGTTCTGTAAGGTTTTTAATAAATTAAAGCATACATATTTTTAATAAACAAATATTTGTTTCAATTGAGCAAAACTGTAATATTAATAGTGCATTGAGAGAAATTAATGCTATTTTCACTTCATTCTATGGTTTAGGCATGTGATGACCGCTAGAATTTTAGTTATCTTTATAGCTATGAATACGTTTAATACCTCTCTTAAAAGTAACAGCATCTTATCGAGCATTGTATCATAAAGGACATTCTAAAATTGAATAGTTTATAAATAATTGATAAGTAGTTTTAAAATTCGAGAAATTCCACGATACACATTTATAACAATATCTTGCAGTTAACTTATTTTATTAACTTTATTATTATTTAACAGATTCTTATTTTTTTACACGTCTTCATCAAGAGGGAGATGGTCAGGTTAACATTGTGAAAGGAACACTCTTTTTGGACAAGCACGAAATACAGAAGTCTGAAAATCTTTGTGCTATTTCCTCGAAGAGTGATTGTATTAAAGGAAATATATAAAAATTGAAGTAAATAGAATCAAAATAATACACTAAAAAATGGGCTAAGCAATGCATATGAATACTCTAATACACTCTAAATGTTTATTTTAATATAGTTTTAAAAATGATAATATTCATTAATAATAAAATAACTAATATACGTGTTCTATTTTTTTATTGCATTTGGAAATTCAATATTAAACAGAGTAATAACTTGTGTTTCTCTAATGTAAAAATATTAAATTTCCCTTAAAAAGATTAGATACTTATTAATAAGAAAATTATCTTTATTAGTCATTTATTTTCATTGTTAAGATGTTCAAGGCAAAAATATCAAATTAATTTTTGCTCAAAAGATTCTTTTTATCCTAGGGACGTCCTCCTGATCTTTGCATTAGTTGACGAGCAACCCAATAGATTGATGATGAAGCATAAGAAGAATTAAAATCAGCTTTAGTAAAGTTTTCTTCAAGAAACTATAAAACAAGGAATACAAACATAAAGTATACCAATACAATACAAGGTTTAAAATTTATATATAATTTTCAATGATTCCAAATAAATGTTTGTAAGCTTAATGGTTAGTTTCTTTATAATTATTTAAAGAATAATAGAAAATAAATGTTTAAATATAATACTTCAAAATTATTAAGTACCAAACAGTTATATATTTCACATTAACATTCTGTGAAATGCTGAAAGATTCTTATTGGCAAATTTGATACCTAAAAATGTTTAAAAAAATATTTATTTTTGATTAAAAGAAGGTTCTTAAATATAACACATTTTTCAGCATAAAAATTTAATGAAAATTGGGTATTTAAGTTTAGTTAATATTATACATATTTATTTTGCGAACATAATGGTATTTTATTTATTTGAAATATTCACCTTGATTATTCTTACATTTATTAATATTCTATTATTTTTTTAAAGCTTTAATTTGTGTACACGCACTGATTTGATTCATGAGTTTACTAAACAAAAGATTGTCGATGTATTGACGTCGATGTATAAAAGTCAAATGGTTGAAGATCTTGCCTTCGATTTCAAAGATTATAAGCTTGAATCCCATTTTTAGCTTGAATATTTGTAGTGGTTCAGAACCCACTTTAAATATTGGTCAAATTAGCCTAAATGTACAAAGAGCGATATTGAGAAACTAACAAAATAAGAATTTCTAGATAAAAATGTTACCTAGAAATTCTTATTTTGTTAGCAAAAATATATGTACGAATAAAGATATCAATAGAATTTTTATGCTTCAACATACAGAAGTAAACAAATACAAAATTAAGCAGCTTTCATATAATTTTACGAAACCCAAGTAATTATACAATATTTCTCTGCAAATGATTTTATCGCTTCTTAATGTAAAGTAAACCCATTGTTTATCCACAAATTTTATAATTAAAGTAAGAAAAAATTGCTTCACTATATTATTTTTTTAATTTCTTAAACTATTTCCTTGTATTATTTTCTTGACATAAATGAAAATTTAAATTTATGAGACAAGGTTATTGATTCAAGGGATTGAGCCAGAGCATATTTAATATATTTGAAATGCTTTAAAATATAGAGCAACGATGGCGCTGTGATAAGAATTCACGTCATTTTGTGATAGTGTTTTATCTTGATAAACAGAACTAATCTGAATTTTAAGTAGACGTGAGAAATCTCCAAATGACATTTGCTTTAGATTAGAAAATATTGATTTTAATACCTTTTCCCCCAAATTTACCTGAATCTTCGTTGCAATAAAGTTCTGAAATGGAGTTATGGTTTACTGGGCAAATATAAGTGGTCTGTGAGTTTATAAAATAATTTAATTATTAATTCTTCCAGATTGTTCAATTATCTAACTATCAAAACTTTTATAAAATTGTATTTAGTAAATAATTATTTAAAAATTTAAAACACTTTTCTTGAAACAAGTTCTTAACATACATTAACCTTGTTATTATTATTTTTATTACTTTCCTTTAACCAGATTCCTAGTTGGGTGTAAATGGAATTATCTACAGTTAATATTTATTGCAGTCCTTTCTCTGAATTGTTGCAATATGACTTTAAAATATGCATATTTTATATTCACAATAAATGTTCAGATGACGTCACAATAATCTGTTAACCTTAAGGCTCAGTCCAGGATTTCTGAGCTGCTGTCGGTTCATCAATATTGATCAGGAAACTTATTGAACCTGATAATATTTTTTCAAGAATGTATAATAATCATGTTTAACTACTCTTCATTACTTTGCAATACAACATATGAACTTAGATTAACTATTAAGCAGCTCTATTTTAACTAGTAAAGCTTTTATGCTTTAGATATAGAGAAAATTGAAGGTGTTAGCTTAAGCAAAGTAAAAAAGACCTTTACAAAATTCCGTGTACAGAACGGGGTATAGTTGCTGATTTAATTAAGAAACATTTTATCTAACCCTTTCTCTCTTTTGAAATAAATATACTAGGCTGCACCATTTTAAGTTCTTTTAAATAACTCCTTAAGTACCAGGATTTAAGAGCTCAGAAGTATGATTTACTTTGCTTGTGCTTTCAAATAGTAGCTTCACCTTTACATAATAATTATGGCAATTTATCATGTACAGTTTAAGTTATAAGATATGTTAAAAACATTCAATTACCTATTAACGTTAGTTCGAATTTGTTAGGAAACGTATTTTGTATATAATAAAGTTTTCAAATAAGTACTATTTGTTGGTAAAAAGTAAGAATGCAAAACGACTGCTTATTTGGTGAATTAAATAATTTATCATTATTCGTCTTTTTTAGAAATTTTACACGTGTAAATGAATAATGACTAATATATTATGATAGTTTATATACTTTAAAATGAGATAATTTTTTAAATCAAGATATATTTTGATTTGTAACCTTTAACTTTGTGAAGAAAGAAGTTCAAAACTATATGAAATCTATACACTACGATAGCTGCTTTTTAATTTTTAAAGATACAGATTTTATTTTTTATCCTTAACAAAATTTTATTTTTACTTAAAAAATGTTCGAGAAATTTCAAAATATTTGGATGTATTTAATTTAATGTAGATAACGTAATAATATGATGGAAATCTTTATGAAATGCATATTTTGTTTCCCCAAAATGGCAATTTTTTATGGAATGAAAAATTGTGTAAGCATTTTAATGTGAGCAAAATAAAAACCATAAAGAAGATTTTTCTTGAAGCCAGGATTTCAATTTAATTTCAGAACTTTCCAAATGCGTGTGCTATTGTATTTATTCTCATCAAATTTATTTCATATATGAGATTTGCTCATCAAAATAATTTTTGTTTATATTAAGGATAAGATTTATAATAAATACACACGAATCCTCCCACAAATGTAGAATTATTTGCAAATATGAATTCTTATTGAACGTAAAATTTATCAGTAGAATATTTGCAATAACGATTGAAATGAGTTTGTTGACTTTAAAGCTTTGGTGCTGATTTATAGGACTTAATCTTGACAAGGCAGAAGGTGTCCTGCTTAATAACAATAATGACAATTCACGAGAAGATGACAGGAACTTTGGAACGAAATAATAATGTAAGAGCCCCGCACCCAAAGAATTATTGTCTGACATGTGTGAACCACCATCGTTTCTAATAGTATTGCCAAAGGAAGGAAGCGGGCTTAGAATAATCGAATCTTCTCTTACAGTTCACTGATGGCTTGTTTGGGCAGTCAATAAACATGTCAGACGATGGATTGAGTTGCTAGTTTTAAGTATTAAAAATTCAATATTAAAAAGAGAGAATTATTTACTGCGAGTAATTCTAGAAACTGTGAAAATTCTCTTATTTCGTATTTATCCAGTGATTCATTATTTTTGGAGGTTTAACTTAAGATTTGAAATTAAAAAATTAATAAGAAGAAAACTAATGCTGTTGGAACTAATTTCATTTACATATCGCATATTTTATTTAACTTTAAAATTTAAATGAAATGAGAATTAAGTTCGTAGGCGTATAAATTAACATCAGTCCATTATTATAAAATTAATATATTTTGATTGCAGTTTGACTTATTATTGTTTTTCATATTTATGAAACAATTTTCAATTTGTGGCTAAGTAATTAAATTTACTTTAAGATAGGGCTGTATAAGCATTTTAGTTGTGTTTTAAAGGTCATCATTTTCCCATTTATTATCTTGAAAGTGTATTTTTTCATGAAAACTGTAAAAAGGCTTTGCTGTTCAATAAAATATGCATTTTCTATTATTTTCATACTATTTTAAAATTATTATTTTGCTAACCTACCAATGCCAAGATATGAAATTTTACTGATAATTTACAGTAAGTGAAACAATATTTGATTTTGTCAGTGCGATATATTGTAAACATAATATATCACACTGGATATCAAATATACCTATTTTTTTACATACCAAATATAAAAAAGCACTATCAAATATAAGTTTACTAATAAAATTTATAAAAATTTATAAACATTGGCATGTTGTAATAAAGTCTAAAAAATCGAAATTATAATTTGGGACCCTTTTCTTAGGTAAAAAATTTTTTTTTCTGAAATCACTTTTGAAGCATTTTTGAAGAAACATCTAATTATTTTTGATTTTGGATTTAGTCATTTCAAAGACGTGATAGAGGCTTTAAAAACAGATGCTAACTCCTTCTGGGCTTAAAATTTTAAAAACCTAGCTGCTTAGCTATTACTTATATAATTTATAAAAATTTTCATACAAGCCATTGTTCACGCAATTCATAAGGAATA
>JAPDSC010099012.1:0-11007 GCA_026290005.1 Latrodectus geometricus | reverse complement strand
TCTTTTTTCCCGAAGACAATAGTTGCTTCTTCTGCAGTTCAATAATGGCGATCATTCAATTGGATTTCAACGGTAGCACCTGCTGACACTCTGCATCGGCAATTTTTTATTCAAAAGCATTACTGGAATTTTATTTTGTGTAGAGAAGAAGTGCGAACGCACTTGGAGGCAAAAATATTTTATGGGAGCCATGTAGTGACATTTTACTTTTATATCCATTGCTCGAACGTGAATTTGTTTATTTATTATATAAAATTATTGCATAGTTTTAATTATTACCTTAGTAACATCCTTAAAGACAAAATCTTAAAATTCTTCTTCCGTACATTCTGTATTTTAGAATTTTCTATGTGATCTTACATTTTTATTACTTTTTTACAAAATGACATTGAAATTGAGAATTCACCCATAATGTATTTATAATTGTCTTCAGAAGGCCTCTTACATTTTAATTGCCTCGGGGCAAAATATTGTCAGTTTGATCTTGCAATTTTTTAACAAAAAAAATGTGTTTCGAATATTTGTCTTAAACTGATAATCCACTTTAATGAATATTTACGAACTTCCTGTGTTTCGTTTCTTGCAAAATATGAATCTTATTCCTTATTTAGCAGAAATAATTTTAATGAGAGTAATATCCTATTGACATTTCACAATGCCTTATAACTATTTTGATGTGTTATGATGTCATTTAAGAGATATTAAATTCTAATTTGATACCTCTTAAATAATATCCTTACACATTAAAATAGACCCAACATTGTCTATTTTCATAAACTTTTATACCATGAAGAGGAATTTTTAAAGTCTTTTGACAAATATTTTCATGGTTTTTAGTACATTAAACATTTTTTATTACTTTCACAAAGCATGTTTTTCTCCGGCACCATTTCTGCATTAAGTTTTCTATATGAGGTTACCTTAAATTTCTTATTTATATAAAATACAAGCTATTAGCAGAATGATTTATTATCTGGCTTTCTATTGAACAGCTTGTGGGTTTAAATTCTACCTCTAAATAACTGTTGAGGTTCGGAATACACACATTTTTAGCTTTAATTTTAAATCTAATTTATCCGTATGTGCAAAATAGTGATCACAAAGCAACATATAAATTAAACGTTATTTCAATAGAATTCTTGATACAATATGACATTTTATATTATATACATTAATGTATTTATTAATATTATCAATTATTAATAATTAATAAATTAACTCCAATGGTAGTTTGTATAATTTTTTCTTCCTAAAGATTAATTTCGCTTAAACACTAAGAGAACGTTCATATTTATGCACTGTATTCAATCTAATTTTTACCCTCTCTTTTATTCTTATTGATAATCCATTCCTCATGGAATATTGCATTCCGTTGTGAAATGATAAACTCACATTAGGAAATACTCTTTGGACTTTTTTTGCATAATATTGTAGTTTGAATAAGTTTAATGCTTACATTTTTTAAAAATGTAATGTCATATTTTTAACAATCTCTCTTTTTGAATACTTATATGAGAACTGCACAATGATTCACGGTTCTAAGTTCAATAAAAATTATGAAGTTTCATAAAAGAAAACACATAAAAGAATTATAAAGTTAAATAAGAGAGAGAAATATTGCACTGTGACATTACTTAGCTTATTAAAATGCTCATTAAAATTTCAATTAAATTTAACATTAAAATTTTTGTTCTCTATAGAAATACCTAATGTTAAAATGTCAAGCAAAAAAAGAGGGAAGAGTTAAATTACTTTGAATTGTTCACAGTACAAAAATAATTTTCTTTACTATCAATTTGAATTCCGAATGATGATTTTAAAATGCAGCTGCTATAAATTAATTTCTTCTCTAAAGATTTTTTTTTCAGTTGACCCGCTCTTTCTAACTAACTCACAGTATTTAAATACTTATTATTTTAATAACCACTATATTTTTCCCCTCAGTCATAAGTTAAATCATCAGTAAAGGCATTTTTCAATGTATAACGGCCTCGATGTCTTTAAAATGTTTTAAAGCTTCTAAATATACGAAATTCAACTTTCTTTGTTACAAGGCAAACTTGCTTCCTCGAAAATATCAAAATAAAGTGAATTTTAATCACAGTTTGTAAAGTTTAATTGGAAGAATTTATATACATCAAAAAATGGGTGGTATTGTGCTATCTAAAACCATTTATGATATAGATGGTCCATTTGCTTCGTATGCGAAATGTTATAATATTCATTTAACGTCTTATTACTGAGTCACTGTTAATTATGAAAGATATTTTTATTACCAACAAGGCTTTATTTTTATTTTTACGAATAACTTTGAATTAGTAAAAACAGTATGTATATTCCTTTGTACTAAATTTCGCTTTGATTGTGTGTGTGTGTGTGTTTTTTTTTTTTTTTTTTTTTTTGTTCTCATGCAAAAATTAGCTTTAGGTAGAGAATATTTATCTAAAAGTTTCGATTTCTTCTATGTAATTTTTTTCACTGAATTGCATTTTAAAATTATATCAAACTATATCCATGTTTTGATTATTTATTACTGATTATTTAATTTTTTTTTAAATCTGTTATTTTATGCAACATTGGTAAGTACTAAGCACGATTATTTACTTTCTGTTCTATATGCGCGAGAAACGGATACATTTTCCATCAACTTTAGCGATATATCCAAGCATTGAGAATTACTCGCTCTTCTCATTAAACTCACCTCCTCTACTCAAGTGAAGATGCGTCACCAACCCTTCTGACAATGATTGATAAATACCCACTACCCTCTAGTAGATAAACATCCATTTTCGCTATGAATCAAATCTGTCGAACTTACTCAAAACAAATCAGGTTTATGAATTTGAATAAAACTTCAATCAAACGAGTGGAAATAGCGATGCTGTGTATTTGCGTGCGTTGTTTGTTAGTCTACTGAAGCGCTATCATTACCCAAACTACATTATTATGTGCGTGACTATATAAATCTTGGTTTTGCTTATGAAAACTCAACTCGGTAATTCAAATACAGCTATTGCTATATTGCATTTATATTATATATGTTATATTTTGATAAACTTATATTTACCCTAAGCTAAATGAAACTTTAAATTGAAATTTCTTTTTATTTATATCGTATCTTTCATACAGAAACTCTTAACTTATTTGCAATTGAACTGATATTAAAGCTTCTATTTGTAGTGTGTAAATAATGCCATATTTTTATTTTACTTTTTTTCCAATCTCCTTGTAATTTATATTATGTAATATTTATTTTGCTTTGATTTAAGCTTTTTTATAACTTATTTCTTATTTTAAAATGATCGATTGGTTTGAGTTAAATATCAAATCAATATATAAGAATCCATCATTTATCTACAACCAGTTTTTATTTAAAAATGAATTGTGCGGTTTTGATTTACTTTGATGTGAAATTAATGTTCAATTTCTTAGCTTCGATGTAATTCAATCAAAAATGCAGTTCATAATGACATAAAAATCATGTTTTAAGATTTTCTTAAAAATCGATTTTTAATTTTACATAAAAGTAATGATATTTTTTTTATCTATTTTATATGATTTAAAGTTCAACACATTTATTGAATAAAAAATTTAGCAATCCTTTTAAATTTATATAGTTTTTCATCATTCATTGCTTATTCTGTAAGTTTATATTTCTAATGTGACATTAGTATTTTATATATAAAGAAAAATTGAAGCCCTAATTTGGTATCTTAGATATCACAAATATCTTATGATTATACGATTCCTAATAAACATTGAATTCTTGACCGTCATTATGTCAAATGAAATACTGTAATGTATTTTGCTCATTCTCTCACTTAATCAAACCTTGTAACATGACTATATTTTCAGCCTTAAGATGTTTGAAAGGAAACTTAAAAATCAAACAAGCTCAGCATGCAATATAGCATTGGATAAAAAAATGTATATACGCAATATGCATTGCTTTAATAAATTGAATTTTTTAACCCACATCGCGTAATCAATAGAATATTTTTAATCCGTTAGGATTAAAAATATTAGTAGTTAAACTATGAGGACAAAGTTTCATTTTTTAAAAAAAAAAATTGCTTCGGTTAATTCTTAATATTTGAATAATATTTGAATCTTGTCTTAAATTTATAAATTCTTAAAAAAAAATTAAGAAATATGAAATTTATGCCTGTATAAAGAATTTTAAAATATATTGTGTTCTATTGAAAGAAAAAAATTTTATAACAAAAATAAATAAACGAACTTAAGTATAATGTGCATCGCTCATAATAGATTGTTTAACATTAAAATGTATTATAAGACATTTATAGCCATTCATCGTGCATTGCCCTCTGAGAGCAATTTCATAATATACGAGATATTTACATTTTGAAAACTAAGAAAACCGGAAAAATTCCAAGCATTCACTCCACTCCAATAAATATGCAAGCAGAATGTAGAAACTCTTCTACACTACTGGCCATTAAAATTGCTACACCGGTAAGAAATGCAGATAACAAAATGATATTTATTAGACAAATATATTATACTAGAAATAACAAGTGATTAAATTTTCAAAAAATTTGGCTGGATAGATCAGTACCCAGAACAACCACCTCTGGCAGTAATAACAGCAGTTATACGCCTGGGCATTGAGTCAAACAGAGATTGGATTGCATGTACAGGTACAGATGCCCATGCAGCTTCAACACGATGATACAGTTCATCAACGGTAGTGACTGGCGTTTGGTGACGAGCCAGTCGCTCGGCAACTATTGACCAGACGTTTTCTATTGGTGAAAGATCTGGAGAACGTGCTGTCTAGAGCAACAGCCGAACATTTTCCGTATCAAGGCAAGTCCGTACAATACCGGCAACATGCGGTCGGGCATTATCCTGCTGAAACGTAGGGTTTCGCAGGGCTCGAATAAAGGGTAGGGCCACGGGTAGTAACACACCAGAAATGTAACGTGAACTGTTCAAAGTACCGTCAATGCGAACAAGAGGTGACCGAGACGTGTATCCAATGGCACCCCATACCATCACGCCAGGTGATGGGCCAGTATGACGATGACGAATGCACGCTGCCAGTGTGAGTTCACCACGATGCCGCCAAACACGGATGCGACCATCATGATGGTGTACACAGAACCTGGATTCATCTGAAAAGATGACGTCTTGCCATTTGTGCGCCCAGGTTCGTCGTTGATCACACCATTGAAGGCCATCTTGTATGTGACGCAGCGTCAAGGGAAGCCGCAGCCATGGTCTCCGAGCTGAGAGTCCATGCTGCTGCTAACGTCGTTGAACTGTTCGTGAAGACGCGTGTTGTCTTTCAAACAACCCCGTTTCTAGACTCACGGCTCGTGACGTGGTTGCATGATCCATTACGGCCATGCGGATTATATACCTGTCTTCTCAGCTGCTAGTGATAGGTGGCCGTTGAGATCCCGCATGGCGTTCCGTATTACCGTCCTGAACCCATCAATTCCATATTCTGCTTACAGTCATTGGATCTCGACCGACGTGAGCAGCAATACTGCGATAAGATAAACCACAATCCTGGTACGCTACAATTCGACCTTTATCAAAGTCAGAAACGAGCTGGTACGCTTTTCTCCTTCTTACATGAGGCATCACAACAACTTTTCACCTGGCAACAACGTTCAAATGCAATTTGTGTATGAGGAATCGGCTGAACAATTTCCTCATTTAAACACAATGTAGGTGTCACTTCTGGCGCCTGCTTTGTCTGAATACGCTGAAAAGCTAATCATTTGCATATCACAGCACCTTCTTCCTTTCGTATAAATTTCACGTCTGTAGCATGTTGCCTTCTTGCTGTAGCAATTTTAATAGCCAGTAGTGTATTTTTCCTTTTTCGAGGAAATCGCAATAGCGTTCTTTTGTTTTGAAGAAAACAATAAATATTAAATTAATTAAATAAATATCATTATACGATTAACTAAATCAGTTTTAATTGTTTTCAAAGGAATTTCGGATGTATATGATGTCTAACAGAAACAAGCGTAAATATTGAATGCAATTTTAAATTTCATATTTTAAAAAAGCTTATTTTTATTTAACATTAATAATATTAATGCATTTTGTCATATTAACACATTTTGATGAATTTGTAATACCATCAAAGCATTTTGACCATATTGCACTCAAAATTTATTATTATTCAATATTTTTACAAATGAGATATAAGTTAATGAAGAAAGTTGTGAATTGTCTTTAAGTGTTAAAATAAATATTGCCTTGGCAAGTGAGTACATTATATTTTTCTATGTAATTACACATATTGCTATCTTGATAACCTATTGAGCATCAACAGTTGAATTAACGAAATAAGAAAGCAAATTACAATTTTACAAACAAATAATTGACCGCTGCAAGTCTATGCTACTTCATTTAATGTCTATTGTATTTTATGTATCTTATAAATGATACATAAAATACAAAATCAAAAAATGTGAATGAATGTCTGAAGATGTATATAAAATTTAAAAATAATAGCTGCTATGGTAAACTGCTTCTATATAAATATATATATTAACAGGTATTTTTTTATATCTGGATACTTGCAATAAGGTGTAATTATCTATAGATGGATTGTAATAATTCTTAATGTAACATGGATTGTAATAATTCTTAAATGTAACATGTGCATAATGCTTGTAGTATTTTAACAATTTCAGATTTGAATTTCGTTATACTGAAAATAACACTTATAGGCACATTATTTTAAAATAAACAGCATTTTCAAACTTGACTGTCTACAGAATCATTTATTTCGCATTGAACTAGATGATTCAACATAGTGTTTTTTATGTAATATTGGACGGCCAATGACGACGGAACCTTTGGGTGAGCGTGAAACACTGACAAATTTTTCTTGATTTCTGAGCTACTGGCAAACAAGGAGTTGGATCAAATTTACTATACGGTCACACTTAACGCAATTTCACCATATCTGCCGATAAATAACATTTTCTGCCAATCCATTTTTTTGCAAAGGTAATATTTTTCAATATTCTATTTTCTTTTTTTTTTTTAGATCTCGCTTATGCAGAATGTTGAGATTTTGAAAAAGTTACCTAGTGTGACCGTACAGTAAATTTTTACCCAAGGAGTTTAATGACCTAACGGCCAATGTAACTAGCATTTAATAAATAAATAAAAGTTTCAAACTTTCTATAAAAAAAACGTGAACTGGTTTATTGCACAGATATATGGAAGAAACTTGCCTTTCAAGATTACAAATTATAGTTTGGTCAATTAGTATTTTTCATGTTCTTTTACTTTATTTATTTATATTTATTTTGAACAACATGTGAAAGGTATCCATGATAAATTTTATTTAAATTACTTCTTTAGTTCAATGACGTAAACACAAATTCTTTGATTATGCTCAAAAGTATATTAAATGACTTGTGTAAAAAAGAAATCAAATTGAGTAGTTTTCAGCATCACAAAAATGACAGTTAAAATAATGATAAAAATGAATTAATCTCTCAGTTACTGCAAATTATTCATGGTGCATATTTCTGTATTTCAATTCACTTTTCATAATTCACAAAAATATTTCGCAATCGATTAAAAAATATTTTACATCTATATTGTGAGAGCATTTGGTTCAGCTTATATATAAATTAATTAACATTTACTTATTTAAATAATATATATAAATAAAATACTTATTTAAATAAGCTATGAATATGTGATATTTAGATCAAAGAGAAATGCTGAAAAATTCAGAAAATGTCTCCAATTAGGTGTAACAAGGTTCAAATTTAAAAAAATAATTTTCAATTTTAGAACAAATCGCAGAAAAATAATAGAGAATAACCTCTTACAACTGATAGAAGAGATTATGCCTGTTTATTGAACTTAAAAGTAAAAGTCATAACTCGAATCAGTAAACAATATGCAAAGGATCTTACAAGACATGCCAATAAAAATATTTTTTTTTCATTCCAGGCGATACAAAAGGAAATAAAAACTTTGCATCCAAAAAGAATGTAAGCAAACTTTTGTAATTCCCAAAAACTGCAAGTATAAACTATTGCAATATGTTTCACGGATTTATACTTGATACTTGACTGATATATCGAAATATTATTGTGGGTTGATTTTTCATTGTCATATAAATGACAGATTCCAAGATTAGCAAAATAATTTATGTTTAACGAAATTAATTAAATTCCGCTGCAATGGCTTTGATTAAATACATTGATAAAGACATGTTGATAAACCTCGATTAGTAAGATATTTCTGAAGGGCTGTTTCAGAAGTTTCTCCGTTTCGCCAGTTTAGAACTTAAATTTCTTAGTATTCCAGTTCACTCAGTTTCTTAATATTCTAGTTTACTCAGTTGCTTAGCATTCCAGTTCACTCAGTTGTCCATCATTCATCATATTCCAGTTGACCATCATTGTTACAGTGTTTTTGGCAATAGATAAGCAATTTTTCTCATAACATCTAATTGATATTGTATTAATCCCATTTCTGTTGATATATATTATGATTACCTCTTATCAACAAGAAAAAATACCTATTTGAAACTTTACATTAACCGCTAAATATTATTAATTAGAGATATCAATATCTTTCATATATTATAACTTTATTTATTGAGTCTTAACGTATTTACAATAAAGTAAAAAACTTTTTATATAATAAATTTCTTGTAAAAATAGATAATGTGACAGATTAAAACTGTACACTAAAATAAGAAAAGAATTATGTATTTCAGAACTGCTGATATTTTTTTGTGAATATTGATTGCATATAAATAAATGATATAATTATTATAGGATTAAGAAATTTATTATTAAGAATCTATGAAAGTTTTTATAGACACCAGAAAGGTCTAAGACATAAACAAAGTTAAGAAAAGTTTCGTATTCTAAATGGTAAATGGCGAAGCAGAGATAAATGTTCTTGTCTCAGATAGAATGGTTTTCTCCCATTTAAAAGCAAAATGCACGTACTAGGACATTTCCATAATAGTACGATTCTGGCAAATTTATTTTTTGAGGAAACACGCAATAGAACTTTTTTTTTAATTTCGCTTTTTTCTTCCGTTTTGCCCTATTCAACTTCAACATCGGAATGCATCCAAATATCCTGCATATTTACTATGCATAATTCTATATATATTTAAGGATTTCTCATGTCTATCAAAAACTTTCTTAAATATAGGGCATTGCGATATATTTGCACTGATAGAATAAAGTTCCAAATATTTATAAATATCTAGTAAAACATCTGTTACTGCCCAACTATAATTCATAAAATTTGGTTTTTATTTAATACTTTTTTATCCATATATAACAATAAACATTCTCGAATTATAAAGGATGGAAATGTGCAAACATAGTACATTTATTTTATGAAAGTTAATGCCACTTTTTTAGTAGTATAAATTATACTTAAAATCTTAATAGCAGAAAATAAGATAGTTAAAACAATGTATTGCTTATAATTTTATACGAAAAAAATATAATTTATGGAAACAATTTTGCATTATTTTAACAAAAAAATAATGAATATGTCTAAATCATACTAAATATTATTTAGATTTATTCAACAATGATTAAGTTGATTCTCATTAACAATCACATACAATTTTTCATTTCTAGTTTTAGTTGTTTTAATATAAAAAATTTCTTTAAATTACAGGTCATTATGGCAAAAATTATTTAAATATTTATTTTACATTTTAAATGTTCTTATATTTAAAATTTATATTACACTTCAGTCAAAACTTCATAGAATGTTTACAATTGATTCGATTCCTATTGAAATTTTAAGGTGAAGTTATTACTATTTTTGTTTATTTATTTAATCATGTAGATATGAAGCACATGATTTCAAACGAAAGCAAATATTAGTCACTGAAGTGAAGATTAGACGAAAACTGAAACATTAAACATTCAATTATCAATTCAGTTTTATATAAACTTAAATTAATTGCATAGAAGTAGTTATAAGTTATGAGGAATTAAAGAAATTTTTGAGTTATTAAAATAAATATTTATTGAATTTATATACACTACTCAGTGATAACCAATAAATTATTATTAAAAAAACAAAAATGTATACTTTTTAAAATGGTACTACCATTTTAATCATATATTACTTAAAATATATTAATTGAAAATTATATTACTTAAAATATATTACTTATTGAAAATTATATTACTTAAAATATATTACTTATTGAATATAGTAATATATTTCTAATAGTTTGAATACAAATGTTGATTATTTATTGAATTTTCATCAATTAAGCATTAAAATCTGAAATATTTATTCCGTAAAATAGGATTTCCAACATTTAAGTCAACATTACTTAACGCGTGTTATTATGAAATTTATTTGTGACTTAAAATTTGTATTGCTGAAATAACTTTACTGAGAAATCAAATTATACATTTAATTTCAACTGAAAAACTTTTGATATAAATAAGTTTTTTTTCATATTCTCATCATATTTATATAATATACTTTATATATTTAATAGATTTGTTCTTTTCAAGTATATTTTATAATTTCAGCCACAATTCAAATTCGAGAAAAATTTGAATTTGTTTAATGGCTTAAATATAACCAGCTCAGTTTGCATTATTGTTATATATTTTGATACTATTCAGTAAAAGATTTTCCGTTTCGAAAATTAAAAAAACGATAAAAATACTCTGTTTTTTATAACAGTATTTCTTATCTTTTACGATCTAGCTTATAATTCTTTTCCATTGTTGCATTGGCTTCAACAAGAGACTTATCCTCTTCCACCTTCTACAATTAAATTTCATGGAGTCTAACTCTCTTTTCCAAAAGAATTCCGCCAGGAACTGAATACTAGAAAGGAATCTGAGTTCTCAGAAACTTCGCGGCGATGCATGGAATGTTTCTTAAAACATACATAACATTTTAGCCCACACAAATTTCGTCTTCGAAAGCTTTCCACAAGTTTCGAGGAAAGCCTTTCAAGATTAACACTCTCTGCTTTGAAAATCA
>JAPDSC010099010.1:17896-43078 GCA_026290005.1 Latrodectus geometricus | reverse complement strand
TCTTATTCTCCTAGAAATAAGTGTATCAAAAATAATAATACGTTTAAATGTCTCAAACTGATAAATTCTTTAATTTAAGCATGTATTGTTGAGAATGAAATGGCAAAATAGAGACATAAAAATTTATGTGCCCTCTCTCAAATAATCAAATTTTTATTGCTTTTCACAAAGAAAGCTTGAAAAATAAAATGTTTCTTAGAATTCTGTGGTGGAAAATACTATTCTTTATTTCAAACTTTTCTGAAGAATTTAATTAAGGAATTCTTCATCAAAGACTGTTCATTCATGGGAAAAGAAAGGCATGATGAAAAAGAAAGGAAATAGAAAGCATGTAGATGTTTTTCCTTATTGTTTTCTCAAACTTCTCCTACTTCAGAATTTTCTGATTTCGATGATGTAGTTCAGTATTAAAATATGCAAAGTTTAGCAAATATAACAAATCAATAATAAAATGATGTCAGACAAAGAGCTCAATGAATAGCAAAAGGATTAAGTTAAAGCGAAAAAAATTATTTTAATATAATAGGAGTGCATTTTTATCTATATAAGTAATGAAATAATTAAATATTTATAAACTTCGAGTCACTTCTAAATGGTAACCAAATTACAAAAAATTTCCAAGATTTCGAAACTTTAAAATGAGATTTTTATAATTGAAAAGGAAGATGATATTATTTTGAACTATTTGTTCTATGCCAAATGCTATAATTTCATAAAATATTTGAATTTGAATAAACTGCAACAAATTGTTATAAATTTCAATTTAACAGGGTAAATCCGTAAATTAATTATGGCATAAAATAAGCAAATACATATTTGTTATGAATATCTTTATTTTTGTATTCTAGTCAATATATGCGTTAAGTTATAAAAAAAGAGAGATTAGTAATAATTGGACTGATATAATAAAATTGTAAAACATTAATATAATTATAACTGTTCCCAACGAATGAAGTTTATATACCTTAAAAAACTAAACAGTATGTCTAAATCCTTATAATCGACAAGTAATGATTCATATTATAAATCTAGCAAAACAATTTGTTTTTGTTTTTTTATTTCAAGTTTAGCAATTTACTTTCTACTTTGTCCAATATTGTAAAAAAAAAAAAAAAAAAAAAAAAAAAAAAACTTATATTTATAGAAAACAGAATTTTTTTGACGATATTTTACACTAGCCAAAATACAGAGACTTATATTATATACACATAAAAGTTTACGTATTTTTAACTTTGTTGTGTGTGCATATTTAAACTATTTAATTAAACAATCATTTTTTTTCAATTATTGGAAAGGGACTTTCAATCTATAATTTATAGTCATTACAAATTAAATAATTTGAGAAAAATTAACCACTACAACTCTCTCTGAATATATAAACTTTCATTATATTGTAGCATTTGAATTTGCATTTCAGTTCAGTCAGTCAGGATGAACTTTAAAAATGAATAATTGCAAACGAATCAATGCAAAATGTCGGCGAGAATCGAAGTCAGGAGGTTTCAGTTCTTGGTTATGTTGCAACTTGTAGGGGTACCGTTGCAAAGTTACTCACAGCGCTCTACAGACACTTTCGTACGACACTCCTGTCTGTCTCGAAACTTCTCTTGCACTGCACTCCCCATGTGCAGCAACCGTCGACATGGCTTGCACCATCTGCTACACTGTCGTGGCAACAGCAGCTGCAGTTGAGGGACGTCCACTTCATTGACGCGACGCCAAAGAACCTGTAGCTTCAATTATTTTCACAATTTTGCTCAATGCAGAAGACGTTATTGGTCCTTTGCTACCTCGCATACCCTTCATGTAGCGATATGTTCGCAATGCCGCAATGGCACTTTCCAAATTCTTAAAAAAAAGTTTAACTAAGAGGGCTTTCTCAACTATCGACAGCATTTCGATGCATACCAGCTTCGACTACCATTACATGCTGCAGTTGCTTCTTTTTATACCGTTTGTTGCTTTGCATAATCCTACATCAGAAAACTGACAGCGCCATCTGTTGGTCGCCAACAGAACTATTTTTCATTGCCACACAAAACCCGGTTTCTTTTCCATCCATTTGGTGCAAACCACATCTTTGTATCGTGATTCGTTTTCGAATTATTCATTTTTAAAGTTCTTCCTGACTTTTGGATCACCCGGTATTTTTTCTTGTGTTATAAAGATCCCAATGTGAAACATAAATTTTGATCATAAGCTTTTAGGTTGTAAAAAAAAACTATATTGCATCATATTTTATAAATATTAAACAAACTGACAACAAATAAATATTCAGCAAACTGAATTTTGTAGTGAATTTCAACATGTCTATAGACTGTCAATATGAAAATAAGTACATTGAGATGGTACATCTTAAAAGTAATGTGGCCAATCATATTAATTTAATATTTCAGGTAAAAGATGACTGTAGAAAAGTAGTCAAAGATAACATACCTGAAAAATTGCACAAAATTTCACAGCAGGGCAATATATATGTTTACATATATTGCCATTATATATGTGTGTGTGTGTGAATATAACATTGATTTTTCTATATAAATATATGATATTGATTTCATGATATTTTGGTTTGATTAAGTGATTTACGAGGAAGAATAATTTAATTAAATTAAAAACGATATCATCAAACCTAATTTTGTACATTAAAAAAGGAGAAATTTGAGCCAAATTTCAATATGCAGATTTAACACAATTCAAGTACGGAACCAGTTTCAGAGTAATACTTCAAATTCCATACAGATATCATTTTGTGAAAATTATCTTACATTATTTGAAAAAAGAAAAGAACTTTAAAATTTTAAACAAACAGAGCGTATTTGTTTTACAAAAAGTAATCGATGAAGCAAATTAAACATTAATGAAGAATTTTGAGAAACTTTTTTGATGTATTTTAGAAAAATTCCTTTTTTTAATCACCAATGGTAACCTGGTGGCATTTGTGTATCCTACTTTCCTTAGTTGCAATTTTAAATTCTGTTAATATACCCCAAATTTTTTTTCTTGTACTTCTTAAAATGCAAGAGTAAATATCTAAATGCTGTTTCAAGAATGTATCTAATTTCTCATGTTGTGTTGAAAGCATTTGTAACTCTAATGTACTTATTTTGTACAATATACCTTACTTTCAGAAAATTACATTTAAATGCAACAATTGAAATCCAGATTTATCATCAATCTATTTTTATTTACCTTTATAATAAGAATTTTAATAAAATTTCTTTTTCATAAATATATTTGATACTTCTGATTTTCTTAGTAATCAACTAATATGAATTTTTTTTCCCAATTCAACAGCAGTTGCAGCTCTCTTAGATCTCACTAAGACTTTTTATGAAATGTAGAACCACAAGTTAGTGTTTCCACATTCTATCAAACCTCCTTAACATGGATCTTGGATTTTATTCATCTCCAAATGTCCATTTGAGTAAAATTTAATGAGCCCTTTTTCGACCGTATCGAACTTAGTCAGGGTGTCCCTCCGGGGTTGGTGTTCAGCTCAAGATCCTTCACTCTGTACTTAGCGTGTATAGAGAAATCACCTTCTACTGGTCTGGTTATTAACCTGTTTGATGACGACATTGTTTTCTTGAACTATGGTGCTCATTAAATTAAAATAGAGTAGAAACTTAACAACAGTCTTCGTGTACTGTCAAATTTTGCTTCACAATTTAAACTCAGTGTCAATCCAGCTACGTCTATTGCTGCCTTTTTATCACCAAAAAATTATTATACAATTATTAGCGAATGCTAATGATAGGCAATCAAGACCAGGCTTATGAGAAGCATCTTAAATACACAGGATATGTTTTTGATTCATTATGGACAAATAATGACCACATAGAACAAAATGTTTTAGAGGACAGAAAAAGATGAAAAAATTTTAAATATAGTTAGAGCAAAGACTAAGGAGCTGACGCTGTCACTATGCGAAATGCATATAAGGCATTTATTACTCCCATCATTAAATATGATTTTCCTGTTTACTGCTGACTTCAGCCATTAACTTGGACTAGGTAGAGAAAATCCAAACAAGTATCGCTGGAATCATAACTGGACTGAAACCTAGTTGCCCTAGAGAAATTGTATGAGGTATTTGCAACATCTTCAAATTAAAAGAAAGGAAAACCCTATTAAATATTTCAACTAGCTTTCTTGCTATAATCAGTATAATAAGGCCTCCTTTTACCATAATAACTGGTGTTTGGATAACTCAAGTAAACATCCTATCAGTTATTCTAAAATTTTGCGTTTGCCTTATGAGGATATATCTCACTCTTAAGATCTTGTCTGAGTTAGAGATAATCCCTAGAGTTCATTTCCACATGAACCTTTCGATCCTGATCATAATGGACTTGATATCAGATTAAAGAATCGATAAGAGATTCTAAATAATATCCCTGATAATGCCATAAATATTTGTAAGGATTGCAGTCTAGATCAGGCTGATAATGAAATATACATTGAGATTACATTTTAGAACAGCTAACATAGTATTATAAACAATGTATCATAATAGTGCAAAGTTTTTAAATAAACGGAATAATTTAATTGTTAAAATAAATAATATTAATAGTCTTCATATTATTTTACACAAATTAGAAAAAAATAAATTTTCCGATATAATTTAAATTTAAATCATATTTTGTTTCTTTCTATGTGTACTGAATCAAATTTGAGATTCAAATATAGGAATTGAAATATTAATCTGTTTTAACTTAATTCAGAAGAAACTATAAAATAATTGAGATGTATTACAAAAAAATTTATAGCTTAGTGTTTTATTCTATTTTCTATAAGAAAATTACTTTTAGGTTTATGATATAGTAAATAAAAATGAAAACTAAGTTATATAGCACGCAATTATTTACTTCCATATATTTTTTTCTGTGATAAAAACAATTTACAAATCACAAAGTTTTTAATAATGAGAAAGCAAACTATGTATCTCTGTAATGTCATAAAAATATATTATTACATTCATATTTATTTATGTGTCTTTTACAAACTTAAATTGAACTTTATCGGCGTTTGTTAATGGCATTATCGTAAAACATAATTTATTACTTATATTAGATAAGTTGAATTATTTTGTCTCAATAAAGTAAATAATAGTACATTCTTCAAGAAGTTTAAGCGATATTATAATCTGATACTTTAATTACACAATCATGATGTAAAAATGTATTTCGTTTTAAATAAAAAATTCTTAGATGTTTAATATTTTAATAACACGTAAATATTTTTACTGAAAAATTACATAAAGGAGAAATAAATTAATCATTTATCAGTGGAATGATGCAATCGGAGTATTCCACTTATAAATAATTAGTTTATTTTTCTGTATATTTACTAAGAAAATATTTGAATGTAATTTTTTTTTAATTTTTAATAATAATTTCAAAAAATTAATACTTATCTTGTTGATATACAAGCCTTCCATGTATCTTATTTTAAAATCATAGTATTTATTGCAATAATTTATTTTGTAGTACTTTAAGATAAGTATAAGTGTACAAATCACTTTTAAATTAACTTCAGAAAAATTTTAACATACGTGAAATGTTTGAGTAAACGCTTCCTATATTAATATTCATACTATTATAATGAAATTTGAAATTATTTTTAAATAATTTTAAGTTAATTATAATTAAATCAGACATATACAGGGTGATTCAGCTCGTCGGTGACAAGCTTTGAGGATCGATAGAGCACACCTAGGCGAACATTTTTGAATAGGGAATGTAGGGTCCCTGACACGATGGTAAGGCGCTAGGCGCTTTTGAAAATTTGGGTGCCGAAATTCGAAACGTCATAAAAACTAGGGAAATGGTTATATTTTCTTGCTTTTCGCGGCGAAATGATTCTAGTTATTTAGACTTTCTTCAGTACCAATTTGATAAGCGTATCTCTTAAAATATTGATAGGGGGTGCTGTAGACTTTGGATAACTAGACACCAACTTTAAGCTCGTTATTTTGATAATTTAACACATGCTCACCAAAGTTTATACTCTACTTTAAATTTTGAACCGAAAAAAGAACCCTGCAAAAAGCGTTAAAGCCGGAATAAATTGTCAAAGTAGAGGGTGATTGAAAGTCGAAGGCTACTAAGAGATAAACAAACAGATTTCTTGACTTATGGCATGCATTTTCATGATTCTGTTTGCTGGGGCTCTCTGAAACTCAGTTGAACGGTACAAAAAGAAACACCGATAGGGGGCACTTTGGGCAAAAAACATAATTCGTTGACATTTCGGATGCTAACTGGAAACGGAGCGCTACGATCGGTTAGGAATAAAACAAGAGATTACTTTACTTATCATAAGAAGTTATTAATAAGGTGCTTTTTGCTGATTTATGCAAAAGATATCGTACCATATCGATATGCAAAATATACGTAATGCGTAGACGACAACGCGAAATGACGTAGTTGCATGCGCAGACACGTCTTTTGGACTTGCGGTACCTACTTAAGCTTCGGGTTGCTTGTCTTCAGATCGGTAGTAGGATGGAATGGTACACAAACTCTGAATTGGCTGACATGCATTTGGCGTATGGCGCTGCTGGTTGTAATGGACCAGCCACTCAGCGGTTGCACGCCGAACGTTAGCCCAACAGGCAAATCCCCTGCCATGCCTTCTTCGCTGAAGTATACCAGAGGTTGTCCGAGACGGAATCTTTCGACGGAGGCAGGCCTGAACGGGAGCGATCAGTGCACACCCCCGACAACGAAGAGGCTGTGCTTAACCCGGTTGAGGACAACCCACGAGAAATATCGCCAGACGAGAGTCTTAGCACGAGAGATATCGCCAGACATGTTGGCATTTCGCAAGCAACTTCGTGGTACATATTACGTTCCCGGAATCTACCACATCCAGCGGGTGCAGTTGCTCGGAGAGCAGGATTTTGGCCCTCGAGTGGAATTCTCAAGATGGTACTTGGCGATGAGAGCCAGGGATCCCCGTTTTGTAAACAGCATTTTGCTTACGGATGAGTCCACCTTCAGCCGGGAGGGAATGTGGAACGCCCACAACAGTCATGTGTGGTGTGATGAAAATCCACAAGAAACCAAAAGCCGAGCAGCCCAGGAGTGTTTCTCAGTAAATGTGTGGGCAGCATTCTGGGGGTTTGCCTCATTGGCCTTTATTTGTTACCTGAACGGCTGACTGAAGGAAATTACCTGATTTTCCCGGATCAAGTGCTGTCGCAGCTTCTGGAGGAAGCGCACGTACCCGAAGGTTCGCGTCGCCAGATGTGGTTCCAGCACGATGGAGCTTCGGCCCATTACAGGAACGACGTGCGTCTCCATCTAAACGCAAGATATGGCCATCGGTGGATCGGGTGTGTTGGTCCAGTTAACTAGCCTGCCGATCACCAGACCTCACCTGCTTGGATTTCTTCCTTTGGGGTTACCTGAAGGCCCAGTCTACCATACACCTGTCAGTAGTGCTGAAGAACTTGTGGCACGCATTGTGGCAGCTGCAGGGGAGATCAGAGATACTCCTGGCATTGTTGGAAACACACACTCCTCAATGCGACGGAGGTGCGAAGCCTGCATCATGGCCCAAGTTTGAAATTTTGAGCATCTTCTTTAGTGTTATTTTTTGTAAATAAATTTCCAGTATCATTGATGTTTTTGGTCTAAATTAATTCAGAAGTGTTGAGCAGAGGTATAAAATGAGCTTTCATTATCACTAACTAATCGTAGTGCCCCATTCTCAGTTAGCGTCCGAAATGTCAACAAATTAAGTTTTTTGCCCAAAGCGTCCCCTATCAGTTTTTCTTTTTGTACCGTTCAACTGAGTTTCAGAGAACCCCAGCAAACAGAATCATGAAAATGCATGTCATAAGTCAAGAAATCTGTTTGTTTATCTCTTAGAAGACTTCGAGTTTCAACCACCCTGTACTTTGACAATTTATTCCGGCTCTTACGCTTTTTGCAGGGTTCTACTTTTGGGTTAAAAATTTAAGTTAGAGTAAAAACTTTGGCGAGCATGTGTTAAATTGTCAAAATAATGAGCTTAAAGTTGTTGTCCTTCTCTCCAAAGTCTACAGCGCCCCCTATCAATGTTTTAAGAGATACGCTTATCAAATTGATACTGAAGAAAGTCTAAATAAACAGAATCATTTCGCCGCAAAAAGCAGGAAAGTCTAACCATTTCCCTAGTTTTTATGACGTTTAGAATTTCGGCACCTAAATTTTCAAAAGCTCCTAGCGTCTTACCATCGCGTCAGGGACCCTCCATTTCCTATTCAAAAATGTTTGTCTAGGTGTGCTCTATCGATCCTCAACGTTTGTCACCGACGAGCTGAATCACCCTGTATAAAGTAATTCAAAATAATATAAATAACAGATTTTAGTAATGAATAGTAAGTAAGTATTTAAAATGTGCATATATTTTGTAAATTGCTAGATATTAACTATTTAACGAATTACAAAAAGGATCTAACATAATATTTCATAGTGTGCTGTGAAAGAAATGGAAAATTAATTATTCTTTTTTTTTCTAAGATTTAAAAAGAAAATAAGATTGTTAATGTAGCTTCATTTCTCGGAGTAAATCTATAGAAAAAAATGTTTCATTTGAAGTAAATATGTACTAGAATAATACATATAGATTTTTTATCAAAATTTATTTATTTTAACATATATCACTATATTTGATTAACATTCTGGAAGTATTAAAAATTAAAAGTGTAATAAATCATTGATTTTCAATATATTCACAAAAAATTATAACGAAGATTACAAACATAAGTAAGAAGTTTCCAGGAAAAATGTCTTTGATACACTTTTGTTAAGTGAAATGAAATGAATATTCCGAAAGATTTTATTAAATGTTTTGGAATAAATAATGTATTTCTAGCTAGTTTAATATTAAGTTATTTTGAATTGTTAAGGTTAATTATAAATGTGTCAAAAATATTCTTTTTAAATAATTATGTACATTACTTTTATTTTTATCACCATAGGTATAAAGTTTCTTGATTTTTCTTCTAAGAAATAAACAAAAGCTTTTACAAATTCTATTTCACTTACGTTTCAGTAACAAAACCAATTAATCTCAATATGCATTCACATTATACGCAAATTGATAATTTGAAATGGTCCCAAAAATTGTTTTAACATTTAGAGAACTGAAAATGAGTGTTTGAAACAATGATTCTCAGTTATTTATTGTCCTAGTAAATAAAAAATACTATATATAAATTACTTGAATTTTTTTTTTATTATCAAATCTTGAGGGATTTTAATTCATATTCGGCAGTAAAAGTAAACCACAACATAATATATTGTAATTCCTATTTATTTTAGAAGTACATTGCAAATTGAAATACATAAATATCGAAATATATATTAGCTCAATTTGATTTATTTTTCAGTTTTCTTTTTATATTGTTAAATGAGGATTTATATATAAATTTAAGCATAAAAATAGTGAGGTATTTAATGGAATTAGAATATATTATCTTCCCATGAGTACATTTCTTGCCTGAGATTTTCAATAGCACAAATTAAAAAGTTCCGAACATCAAATATTTCCATGATTTTTTTTTAATATAACCAACTTATATATAAATATAAATAAAAATACACAGTAAACAGTGTAAATATACAAGTAATTTACACTGAAACCTAACTTTTCTTAAAACCCAAAGAAAACATTAGATGAAATATAGAAATTTTGAAATACATTTAATTTCGACAGAAAAACTATTAATCAATGATTCAGATTATCCTCCAACTATGGAAGTTTTGGCGATATTTATTTTCTGTATATATAAAGTAAGTATAATATATTAAACAGCTGTTAATCACCTATTTTAATTATTTTTGTGAATTTTATAATTGTTTACCTAATTGCATAATTGCTGGATTGTAGGCTCTCACGTGTTATTTAACAAAAAATAATATATTTTTAAATATATATTGACTACTCACATCTTGAAATTCTTTTCAGAGCATTGAACATATAGTTGCTTAATAATGAAGTTGTTGAAAAGTTTATGATCTACAAATAACAATTTGTGCAATATAGAAAAATAAAGAATGTATAAAACAGTACTGTTGTTTTGAGGAATCCAAGGATTCTAACCTAATCTTGACGGATTAATCAACGCATGAATATTTGCCTATGCTGGTAATTGCGTAGTAATCTATTGGTAACCTATTTAATTTGATGTACTTATCCTGTAAAAAAAATTAAGCAAACGGGTTAAAAAATATATCGTATATTCATATATTTCAATTTCTGACCAATACTTGGATTTTGGAAATTTGTTTAAGGATCTTAAGTTCAGCGCCCTAGATATTTTAATACATTATATTAAATGTTATATAATTGTTAAACTTTAAGGTTATATAATTTTAACCCCTTATTAAAAGTATTTCATTATGATTTACTTGTTTAGTGATGCAGATATATCTTGTTAGTGAACAATACTGGTGCAAATAGTAGTTGTTAATATAGTTTGAAGGGCTCATCTCTCTCTTTATTCTCTTTGCATTTTTCTAACATTGGTGCATTAAATTATTTAAAATTTAATGACATATTTTTATTAGCACAAAATATGTCATCAAGACATATTTAGTTATTATTATGCTATATCATGTATGTGTGTGTTTCCAAGAAAAGTTTATGCAGCGTTTCCTACCCTGTGTATCATGCATTTGCATTCAAACGTCATAATCAAGTCTCATCGCCTTATACATTTATCTATAAACTAGTTCATATTTTTGTTTATACAGACTTTATTGATTCCTGTTGTTGTTGTCATGAGCTAGCCAGGCTGTCAATATGGGGTGAGCTGCTCCACTTTTTCAACTGAATCATGTTTGGTGTGGAGTCCGACTTCCTCAGTACACACATGCCGTAGGTACCCGTTTATAGGGTAGGCAACCATTCACACACACACACAAAGAAAGGACAAAGACAAGAAAGAGAGAGAGAAAGTACATCCATGCCCGAGCCAGGATTGAACCCAGGTCCCACCCACCCGTAGTCAAGTACGCTAACCACTAGACAGGTTGGGCGGCATTAATTTTTGTTTGTTTCAGTTTATAGGAATATTTTGAACAATAACAGTGAAACTAACTTCTATATTTTGTTGCTATATAAGAATGAAAAGTTTTAAGTATAATTCGATAATTCTTATTAATTTATTCACAAATATGAAGAAAATTTTCTAATACGATTACCTTATATAGTAAGAAACAATATTAATATCTAAATAGGAAAACATTACCTTATATTTATAAAAAATAGATATATTTTGGAAAAATTTAAAACTAGTAATTAGAATTTTTCAAAATAATTTTTAAAATTAATAAAAGAATAATTATTCTTGAATGTGAAAAAAATTATTAAGTTTATTTGTAGGTAAAATGCTTATAAGCATTATTAGCTTAAAATTAATGAAAATTGATTACTTTATTTTTAAATCCAGTTTATAGCTTCATCAATCCAAGTGTCATATAATCAGTCAAACAAATAACTATATTTATTCTAATTTTTATTTTTTAAACAGTGAAGATTTTTAAAAATGCTCCTCATATATTTTATACTTCAAGAATTTCTTTCTAATCGCAGGTTTCTCGTGAAGAAAATATTAAAATCTGAAGGAATTTTCATAAAGATGAAGATAATACGAGTATATTCATTTAGCAGTTCATTCTGAAATAAATTCAATAAACATCAATATTTCATTTTCCTGAATTGTCTTCGTTTTACAATATGTCTGGAACTTGGTTGCACACGACATGCAGAAATATATAAACAAAACGGCTTAAAAATCTGTTTATTAAGAAATTAATCAATAGACAAATAATTTGTTTTATATGTTTAGATAAAATAGTGGTTTATAAAGCAAGTTTGTTTAATGATTAGAATGCGTTGTTTATTATTTTTATTATTTATTGAATTGAAGCAAAATGCTAAAATATATTATACTATTATAAATAATACATATTTTATTGTTCATATTTAAATCAACTTATTGTATTAGGCAAAATGAGGTATTATAGCATCTTTATAAATAATATACATGAATAATACTTTACTCATGATAGGAAATCCCTCTGAATAATATTTATAAGATATACACAGATATTCTTCTATATAAAACAGTAATTTTATAGAGAATGAAATAATAAATAAAACATAATTGGACTCAGGCAAGAGCGCAGATAAGATCTATTCACAAAAAGAATGTAAAATAGGCATCTTTATTAAATAACTTTGTATAGATATATTCTGTCTGTAAACATTTAATTTAAAACTGAAATAAAATATATATAGATTTAGTGAAAATACATGATGTACAATACAAATACATGATTAAGTTATATATATATAACTTAATATTTATATATAACTTAATTAATATTATATATATATATAACTTAATCATATGGCATATTTAATACCAATTTGTTAAAAAAGAGTTTGTTAAAATTTAAACTAATTATATGAAAATTTTAATTATTTAGATTAATAAATAGCTTCTTTCCCAAAGTAATTTTATAAATATTCCTGGAACACATTAAGTAATAACGTGATATTTTTTGATGATTTTTTTAGAAATTTTACATAAATGGTTAATTTAATGCAATGTTAGGTACTTTTAACATTTACAAAGAAAATACTTTTTTTCTAAATACTAAAGATGAAATAATTTATGTAATCTGACTGAAAAATTAATATACAGTCTTTTTATATACCATTAAATAAATAAACTTATTAATTTTTATATGTCAATATTTAATTAAAATCTACTAATTATTAAAAATCTGAATAAAAACCCAGACAAAATATAGTTTTACATTCACTACAATTTTCTACATCACTTGTTTTATATTACTTTTGAGATTTATAAAGAAAGAAAATTAATAATATTTTATTATGAATTAAGGATTTTACTAATGTTGTTATGATTTTATTTCTCTGTGTAAATAACTTCTCGCATCAATGAGATTTATAAAAGATAAATGTTAGTAAAATATTTGATTTTCGTTAAAAATGGAAAAAATAATTATTTTATGCTATTGCACTAATTGATACGTTACCTTTACAATTTATATATATGTGTACATAGGTAGTACACGTAAAGTAAATAATACTTTAAATGTAATAAATGAATAAAAACAGTATTAAACAAATTATTTCAATCACTTAAAGTACAAAATAAAATGAAGAAAAAAATATTAAATTTTTAAATATACAAATGATTTACGTCTTTACATAGTTGTTAATTTTTTGACTTGATTTCGTTGCCGGGAGAACACTATACATATGTAAAATATAATTAATACAATAATAATTAATGAATAATAATTAATGATTAATTTCTTATAATATGTACGAAATAATTTTTACGCATATGCATATTAATTATAAAAGAAAATAAATTAAGTGGTTGAAAGTAAATTGAACGTTTGAAGTAGAATATTATACTTTCAAAAGATTTGAAAAACTGCATTATATTTTAAGTACAATCTATTATTTCAGAATAATTTATAAAAAAAAGTAAAAGTCAATATCTAATTTGTATTATTAGCTTTTAAATTAAAGCAAAATATCCCTTTTAAATGAAACATACTTAAATTTTTAACATTTTTCAAGGTATTTAAAAAATAAATAAGCATATATTGAATTGATGATAAAATCAAAAAACGCAATAATAGAATCAATTAAATTGAATCATTTTATAAGTGAAAGTATCATTAGTGATTTTGATAAAATTTTACTTTATAAAATACTATCAGTCAAACTAAGTGTTCAGATAAATTCAATAATATATTATTTAAAAAACTAAATATGAACAAGACAAAATACCTTATAAAGTTTTAACATTTATTTAATTATTTTAGTGACTATGCACTTTAATTTTTATTCATGCATGCGTTTTTATCAATTGTTACAATGCGTTTTCAAATTTATATAAGTATTCTGAATATTTCTATCTACCTCTCCATTTATATATATCTATAAACACACAAACACGCCCACACACACACACACACATATATATATATATATATATATATATATATATATATATATATATATAAGTAATAAATTACTAGATATAGATATATATGCTAAAATAAAACAATTTTCAATATCTAAAAGTTAAAACGTTAATCGTAAATATCCTATTTACATTCCGTAATAAATAATATTTTTATTGTTGCTTTGGATTTATTTGTTCCAAATATAGATATACTCGTTTTTAAAGCATTTTTATTGTTCTTCTTATGAATTTCTTATTATCATAAATCATTACTAAATTTCTATTTAAAAACAATAACTAAATTGCTTTAAAAGTATACGGATTGATTATAAAAATTCTTTTGCGTTGAAATTGAAAAACGTTTCAAAAGTTATAAATATCAAGACATGCTTAATAAATGCCAATGCTTTACATAATTTACTCGTAAAAATACTTTTATGACGATAGAAAATATGCAATAATTAATTATGTTGCTAAAGAAAATTCCTTGTTTTATAGATGTATGATACAATCTAACTTAAATTTTTCGAAGCAATGGTCCGGGGCTTTTTTATAAATATTAAACATATTTATATCTTTTGCTGTTAATACCCTTCATAAATCATCTTTATAACAAAAATAACCGATGTAAAATATTGATGGACACTTTTACGTGTATGTTAGTGTAACTAAAATTTTTCTATTGTGATGAATAAAAGTAATTTCAACAGATATATTTATAAATTAATTTTTTGACTGATTTTAGTACTGCAATTTCGTAAATAACTGATAATATTTTATTGAAAATATTTTATACGAGCTTGAATAAACTTCTAAAAGTCTCCAAATAAAAATAATTTTAATGTATTTGACATATCGAAGTTTTTAAACAATATAAATTGGCCATATAACTCTTTTAATTATGATAAGTTGCGCATATTATAAAGCTAATAGAGTGAAAATATTTTAATCATGTCTTCACATTTCGTTACAGCTATTATTTTCTTAAGAAAATTGCTATAGTAAAATGAAAATAATTTTAAATGATATATAAAATGTTAAATAATGTTTAAATGTCAAATTATATTTAATTGAATTTTTTTTCTACTGCCGTAAATATTTTTTGAATAATGTCATTGTCATTTAAATAAATCTGTGTTAAATAGTTGTTATACATAATACCAAAATAAATAAAGAAAGAAAGAAAATTACATAAATCTATTAATATTTAAGTGATAACTTGTCCTTTCAATTGTTATTACGTACTATTGTTAGTAGACCAATATTACATATTTCTGCTGATTGCCATTGGAGAGACATATTTTTGTCATGGTGTTCATTTTATGCAAGCATACCTGCGGTTCAGATTTTACTACATACAGTTAAAATGTCACCACTTAAGGCTGTTTAAAAATAGCTTGAACACATGATTTTGAGATGCCATCAATGAGTGATATTTTAAGTTTAAATGCAGTCATATATACATATATAAACTTGAGTAAAAAATCAAATGAAGCCTGTCTTATAGTTCAAATGTTTTAATTTGCTTTTCATTGCTACTCGTACCTCTGTGACATGGTTCACAAGTTCCCACCGGGTAAAGCTAAAAAGAGTAGCAGCTTCCAGCCTTGTTGTGGGCGACGGGTCTAGTCATCCAGTGCCAAGCCATTAAGAAATTAATAGAATTTAAAAGAAAAATGAATTGCAAAATTTATTCGAAATAGTTAAAAAAAAATGTACTATATGAATAAATATATAATTTTTCCAGTTTTTTAATGTACTGGACCAATGTTATGAGTATTAAGAAAAAGAAAATAATGATTTGTTTAAATTGAAAAATCAAAACGAAATACACTTTCTACCAATAAGTATTTGGACACCAGTGATAGGGAAGAAAAACTAACTTTATTCAAAATCAATATTTGGTAGATCCTCTACGAGAGGCAATTACAGCATGAACCCTCCATGGCATATTTTCTACAATTCTTTATATTAGAGCTATTGGTATTGTCTTGGCTTGGAGTAGACATACAGATTCCTCGACCGAGAAACACGACTATGGAAACCAAGCAGATGTGCTTTCTTACGAATGGTATTTATTGAAACAATACTCCCGGATGCCTGTTGAAACTCCTCGAGGATCATCGGTTGGATGCGGTTCTTCCGAATTTCTTTATGCAACACTCGTCGGTTTCTATTTCCCAGTTTCACAGGTCTGCCGACTCGATGCTCATTCCTACAATTACCGCTCACCTTTCACTTCTTAATCACATTGGCCACTGATGATTTTGAGTACTTCAGATCACTAGATATTTCCCTTAAGGATCGGCCACTCTTGTGATACCCGATAATTATACCTTTCTCGATATCAGAGCACTCCGAACTGCGTGGCATCTTGCATGCGGCTAATGCCGATGCTGTTTCCTACACGATATATACCGGCGGAGGACGTGACATACTTCAGGACATCTGATATCGTCATAGGTGTCCAAATACTTATTGGTAGACAGTGAAATACATTAATCTGCTCTTTTAATATTTCATATAATGAATTAAATTAATATTAGCTACGGTTAAAGAATTTTAATTTTTTCAGGTAATATTTACAATTAGTTACAATTTTTTATTAAAATTTTTTATTATCTTATTAAAATAAGCATAGTTGAGTAGAATTTTTCTGGAACGTTTCACCATTTAAACTTCTCTATATAATTATGTGATCTTGAACTGCATCAATAAATTGTTTCTTATAGTGTATATTGAGTTTAATGTAAAATAATTATAGCATAATAACTATATTCTAATTAAACTATAACCAAAAATTTTCTTATTACCGAAATTTTGTTTTTCCATTAATTTCTGATTTTATTTTTTTTTTATTTTGATTTTCTGTTTAGTTTTATTTTCGTTCAAACTGTAACTATTATCATTAACTACTTTTAGAAAAAAACTTTATGATTAAAAAAAATATTTTATTGATATAAACAAAGATATATGTGAATTTCATTGTTATACAGATTTTAATTTTGATTCATAATTAACAATTCAACCTTACTATGAAATATAAAAAATTACTTTTTAACAAATATATTTTATATATTATTTATATTTTTCAACATATTTACATAAATTGCCAATGTAATCTTTTTGGATTTTATTTCTTTCGAAACTTGATATTTATTATAATTGCTTGTTCAATCTCTTTATATTAAATAAATTAACTGACTGTACAAAATATTCTAAATACTTGTATAATATCAAGTCAGTTCATACATTACTTAATATAAAATATTAGAATGTTAAGCATGATATTGTTTGTATACTGAGTTAATATTTACATTTATCGAATACAGAATTTTTAAAAAATAACTTAATAAATTATAAAATTTTAAAAAGGACAAAAATTCTTTATTCTAGGAAATTTTAAAACCTGAAATTAAGAACTTTATATCGGAAATATACACAGTACACATTTTCTTTTCTTTAAAATAAAAATAAAAAAATCGGAAATAAATTTAGTGTACAGAATACTGTTTACTTATTAAAATATTTCATCAAAAAGTGTGATTTTACAAATTTATTACGAAATTTATCGCTATGAATTAACAGATAATATTTTTAATAGTGTTGATATCTATTTTTCGCGTGTTGTATTAGTATTTATTCTAGTCATAAAAGAAGCATTCTTTTACTTTTTTAATTGTAAGAAAACATTTTTAACTCTAGAAGATTTAATAAAATAGTTTTAAAATTCTCAATTTCATTTATAGGAATGATTTTACGAACTGTCATTTATTTGTATTCAATAGGAGAAAATAGAATTACAAATATTATTATATTTCAAATTTTAGAATAAACTTTTCATGAATTTTTATCGGATTCAATACACTATGGTTTTTACAAAATTGTAAAAATTGACCACAAAACTATTAATACTTCAAAGACACATCATTTTTAAATTTTATAAATTATATGCTTATATAGTGTAAAATGTGAATAACAATGGAAATTTTAAACAGATAACCATGAAATTATGAAAAAGTAAATTGTTCTATCTGTACAAATAGCTCGAAATTCAGTAGATTTGTTTTACTTGATGTTTTACACATTTCTGTGCCAAATATTGCATATGCAAATATTTGGCTTCTCAAGCAACATGAGTATATGTAAAGCCTGTGGAGTGGTTGTTTCGAGATTCGTGACTACATTAAGAAAAAAGGAAAACGACGCAATTGAAGACATTCACTGCAAGTGATTTTTTTTCGAGAAATATACCTAGAAATAATCACATGGATAACTTTATTCGTAGAATAATACATAGAAATTTGGAGAAAAGACTTAAAGTTATTAGTGTATTTAAAGAGTTATGAATCAACAAGAGTGTCATTCCACACTCTTCAAAAAACTTTCTAAAAACGTAGTTACATCTTTTGAGCAAGTTATATAAGCCCCAAGAAAAAGAACTGCATAGTTGATGCCAGTTTTATCATTTTGCAGAAGAAAAGTACCCAAAACAATTCAACAAACGCTTTTGTTCTATAACTACTCACTGCAATGAGGAGACAAGTGACCTGAATTATTATGTTCAGATGTCTTCAAAAATATGGCTTATAGACCATAATTTTACCCTCTGCCTTGAGCGCTGCATCCCTTTGAAAGCCAGCCATCAGAACTACATTTAGAACTACAGAGAGGCAAAAAGCACAAAATATGGATATCTCATCAAAAGAATTGTGTTGATGTTATGGATAAGGGCTGTTTTGTGCCGAAAGTGTTTTTCTACGTCAATTGAATTAGAAGAGGTCTGGATGCAGTTTGTGAACAGTAACTTTACAGAAAGAGTTGATTACGGTGGTTAAAAAATGTCGTCTTGTGAGGGATTAGGATTTTCTATAAAAGACTGGACTCTATGCTTTTCGATAGAGTTCTTTTCTAACCGAAGATTGCTACTAAGTAAGTGAACATCCCTTTCAGTATCTGCTTTGTAGTGTCACTGGCGCAGACGAAACTTTATATGGATGATGATGCATGGCCTTAGTGAACTTCTGATGTTCAGCAGCTACTAGGAAGGGAAGATGTTTATGAAATTGATTGGTCTGTGAATTTTCCTTATTTAAATTCACAAGATTATGAGAGATATGAACACGGATTAAGGGAAAATGCTTTGCATCACGAATACAACCTCAAATTATTTAAATTTTAATGATTATTAAATTATATATTTTTAATATTTGAATTTACATTTTCTAAAGCATTCTGGTTCTTAAGAGGTAATGTTAATTGTTATTGCAACAAAACATAAAAATTAATATAGCACCTATATTTTAACCTGATTGTTTTTTGTTTGATCATTATATAATAAACTGCAATGGAAAAAATTTAAAAATCGGTTATTAAAATTTTTATCTAATAATTTTTTACAATTAAGTCTAACGCTTTAGTTAAATAACTGATGCATGTTTGAATGACATAAAAATTCACACATGCATACAGTTATATATTTATATTCAAACATCATTAGATTTTAACGTACTCAGTAAAAAAAAAAAAAAAAAAAAAAAAAAAAACTTTGTTGAATAAAATACACACACACATTCATATTAGTATACAATCTTTTAATTTTGAGAAAACTTTAAGCATTTTGTTATACCTATAATGATAATAAATGTTTAACTCTTCCCTGAGAAACAATATACATTCAATTCCGACATAAAAAAAATACCATAATAACATTAAAGAAAATTCACGCACTTATTCTTAAAAAAAATATATATATTTGAAAGAGTAATATTAGAAATCAAAAATGCAATCTTTTGGAAAGAAAAAAAAAAACAATTGCCTGAATAGTATAAATTGTTCTCATCATTTGATGGTCTTTGCAATTACGAAAGTAAAATGCAAATAGATTAAATTAACTCTCTTTCTCTCTATAATAAGTTGCAAAAACCCTGGAGAATAAATTCATTGCCTTCAGACGATAAATATTGCCTAAACTTCATGTTCAATCAATAAAATCCCAACCCCATCTGCCTTCTGGCCATGCATCAACTTAACTGAGATAGGTGACCCACTTTCACTGAGAATTAAAAGAAAAATATTGAAGATGTAAAAAATAGTAAATTCTTCGCAAGTGAATCCTGAAGCATTTAATATGCACTAATGGCACCTAGTTGTAAAAGATATATGTGGAAAAGATTACTCTCGTCTGGAGTAATTTTGTAAGCATTTTTAATCTGTTCCAGCTGTTACTCTATTGTTGCTTATTCTCTAAAGTACAAAAAAAGATTTCTTTTTTTAAAGGTTTTCTTTGACAATATTTTTATAGTAGAGTTTTTTGGTGACATAGATTTTTTTAAATATCTTTTCAACTCAAACTTATATTTTCTTAATAATAATGTATCAAGAAAGAAACTATTTTTTAATCAATATTGACAATAAAAAAGTTAAATTTTATAAGAAGTTGGAAAATTTTGAAGGTATAATTTTACTTAAGCAAAAATATTTACTTGATGATACTTTTTAAGTAATAGTTTGGAAAAAACAATAATGATTTTTTTTTATTTTCTTTCAATTCAAAAGGGAATTAAAAAAAATTCTTTCTGTATAAAAATACTGTAATTTCTTATTTTTCAAAGTCTGTTTACAGGTTTTATTGAACTAAAATATTACTAGCATTTCACACATTCATTATTAAAATTTAAAGTTCTGTTTAGAATTCAATTTTTAAGATAAATTTTACAATTGCTTTAAATATAATATGTAAACAATAAATTTATAAAATAAAATAGTCATTATAGTTTACGCCTTCCTTCAATTATAGCATTCCTTTCTCAACTTTCCAGCTTATTTTCTTTTCTATTTAAATCACTTATTTGGTATGTACACTGGCATCCAAAAGTTCATGAACGACATGTTTTTTGGAAGTTCTCCATGAAAAAAGGACTATAATGATCAAATGCATACTTATATAAATTATAAAAACTGAACTTTTTTGACTGTACTGCTTGAAACTGTACATTTTTTAAACCTTTTTTGATAGAAAGAATATATGAGTGAGTGAAAATATTCAGACGTCCGTTTTTCTCAGTTACGTTTTAGCTTATGTTGATTTTCTGCTTTTGTTAGCAGATTCCTTGATAATAGCCAGTAGGGTCCAACAATGCCTGTTAGAAATCGTTAGCCAATTTTATTAATGTGAGACAGTTGAATGGATGGAAATGGGATGTCATATAGGTTGATAGTGATAAGTGCCTTATTGTTTTAACAAAGTGTACCACCGTCGTTGGAATTAATAAACAGAAGTCATTATGCCCAGAAGACATGTTCCTTGTCTTTTGGGACACAGAGACTTTTGGTCGTGATCTACAACACCTGCATTTGCTCCATACCTTCTGGACATGATTTACAACAACTGCAGAAAAACTTTTAATGACACTTTTGGCTTATCGCATATGTGCGCCGCAATTTTAAAGGTCTCTAGACCTCTCTTTAAATTCAAGAAGAAAAATAACAGCTAATCTGGTAAGAATTTATCTTCACTTTGTAGGTCTCTATGCAAGGTGTCAAGCTATGTGTCCTGTCCCCAGACAACGGAGAAGAGCCTTCTTTTCTTGTGCAAAAGAACATGTTTCCTGTACCAGACTGTGTTAGGTTTCTGCACTTTTTACAGGCGAGTCCTGATACACACTGTTGAGTAATTCAAGGAGTATTTTGATCAGGAGGAAACAGCACCAAGTACGATCAGTTATACACCGTGGAAAGACATAATTATCGCTGTGGTGAAATAATGGTTTGAACAGGGATATCACTCGATAGTAATGCCGATCCACATGTGTTCAGGGAAAAACAGTGAATGCTGCAAGATATCAAGATGAGATCCTTGATACATATGCAATGATATTATTCTGAAGGATGATGATGCACTCCCTCATCGATTTTTAATTGTAAATGAATAAGGGTCTTAATTTGAAGGGAAAGGAAATACCAGCTTGATTTCTGGATCATAATTCCATAGAAAATTTATGGGGATATCTTGTTAGACAGGTTGCTGCTTTTTCAAAAATCTGTAGGAGAAAAAAAAATTATCCCATGTCTGATTTTCGCTTCCCAATTCAATAAATTTCATATTCAATGCTCATTCAATTAATAGTCGATGCCCAATTCAACTGTTTAATTGACAGTAGGAAACGTTGATGCAGCCAATTTATTCAAGCTAGTTCTTGGCATATGCTTTGTTAAATCTCCTTTTTATTATGTTACAAATCATGTATGCATTTTCTGATGTAATCATTTACGTTGATAACAACGTATACCTGTTTTGTGCATATGTTCTTTAAATTTAGTGATTCTGCATTCATTTACTTTCAAAGTCATTTATTCATTTATTTGAAATCTAGTGTCAATTCATATCATTTCTTTAATACAAATAAAATTTTTAAGGAAAATATCGATAAATTTAGTGACTGTAATTAAAATATATTAATGTATCATTCAAAATAATATATTTATAAAATATTTTTCATATCATGAAAAAAATATCTGACATTGGAGTACAAAATAAGGGAATTGTTTGTTGGAGTGCAAAAACAAATGATTATGTAAAATTTTTGTGTAATTCCTTAATCAATAAAATGAACAACTTTCCATTTAACAGAAAATAAATTAAATGAAGAGAAATCCAAATACATGAAATAAAAATCTGTGATTTATTAATGAACATGAAACAGTAATCAAATATTTAAGACTTGCAAAATGGTAAATAATGTTTCACATGATTTGAAGATTTCAGTAATTAAGAAAGTAATAATAATACAGTCACAATTCTTCATGAAATTATTTTTTGTTATGCAAGAAAAATGCTAAAATAGTTCGTAGGCTCTGAAATTACAAAGTAAGAATCACAAAACAATAGAATTTCTAATGGCAGTAAAAGAAGTATTTTGCTGAAATGAATTCCTTCTTTGAGCTAGGAAAGTAGATAATTGACAACAAAGAATTCTTGCCTATTCTTTCATTAGCGCTTCGACAATACCCCAGGAATTTGAGGATTTTCTAGCTGAATGGAGAGTGTTATAATTCAAAATATGAAAGCATGTTTAATGAAAAATTCAATGACTTCATTTTATTTTCTGTTCTTCATAGAGAATAATTAACAGCATTAATAATTTTAGGTAAATTTTATTTTCATAGATTTTTGTTGACAAAAGTTCCTTTAATTACATACAAATAAAAATAACTTTTTGAAAAATGAAATAACTAAAATGTATTACTTTTTACTCGTTTCTTACATGAATTAAAATTACCATAGCAATAGAAATAGGTTAATCAAGTATTAAATACATTTACTTTACAAGATTAACACAAATTTAAATATTGGTATCAAAAATATTTATTATTGTATGCTTTATTTAATAATATATAATATAATCATACTTACCATTTAACAAAAATTATATTTAAAGAATAATTCACTGATTTTAATGATTTTTACAATGTTTTGATAGTGGGAATTAGTTAATTACGGTAACTAATTCCTTAAAATACAAGCATTATTTAATAAATCATTTTAAAAGTTATATTTTCTTTATTACTCGTCAAACATTATATAATTAATAAATTATTACATAAATGCAGCGTTAAATAGAATTTGGTCCATATTTGCTGTTTCAAATTTAAAAATGTTAACACATCAAATTAGTATTAAATTCCTGTTGTATAATAATAATTAAAAAATTACAGTAATTATGAATTACAAGTAATAATAATAAAATGCTATAACTTTGAAGCAATAAATATTATCTATTAAATAAGAGTATACATTTGATACCAGTTAAATTGATATATGGGCTTAATGCCAATAATGAAATTCTTTTTTATCATATATTTGTTGAAAAATCAGAATTATTCTAGACTGCATTATAATCATGAAACAGTCATTTAAAAAAGTTTTAAAATAACGAGCGTGTTATATCCATTATAACAGCACGTCGCGCTGTTTTGTTGGTAGATTGAAAAAGAAAGATAGTTACTAGGTCTTTCATTACCTTGCTCCTATGACTTGTTAGAAACAAAACTGTCTTCTCACCAAAAATGAAAAAAACGATTCCATGTGGTGTTCGACTTCGAAAAAATGTAATTTGATCTCAATACGTGGTTTAAAATTTGAATGTAACAATATACGAGTAGCAAATTTTTGATAATTTGAATATCTGTATTATTACTATAAGAAATGATTAACAAGTTATTCATACATTGACATTCAAATCAATTTAAGGAATCTTTTATATATTAAATAATATATAAACGTATCTTTCTAAGAAAGATGTTTAATTATTTATTTATAAAATAAATAAATAACAAAGCTTTCAATTCCAAGAAAATCCCGAATATGATTTACATTAGATTTTGCAAAAATGTTAAGAAAAATGTTTGTTAATGCTCTAAGATATATTAGAAAAAAATTAAAAACTCTTATAGAGATATTGAAAGTATTATGAGGTAAACTTTCATTGGATAAGAGGAACCCAAACATCTGGAATTTAAATTTTGATAACTCATTTATTACTATTCAAAAAAACAATCCCTTAAAATGAGTTTTTATATGATGAATCATTCTAAAAGAGAATTTGTTGAAGTAGCAAATGTCTTTCCAGCAGCAATAAGAATATTGGAGAATATTAGGCATGGATACTTATGACCAGAAACATGGGGTTGCAGATCAATAACTCCAAAATATTTGAGTGACGAGGATTTGTTTTCACTGATGACTCTGAAAGAAATCTCCAAATATATACAAATTATAAGATGATCAAAGAAATAAGAACTACAAAATAAAGAATGAATATGCTTTTTAAATAAATGCAAGTAAAAAGATATTTTAAAGCATATGAAAATATTTATTCAAAAAACAGACAATACTGCGGAAATGAAGACAGATGGAAGAACATCTAAAATATTAATCAATCATGATAATTCCTTTTCTTACTAAGGATATTTATTCTAAGTAGTTTTCATGAGTGAAATATTTAAAAAAAATTGAAGAAGACGTATAAAAAAATCGTAAGTTTTGTTCTATCCAAAGCATTAGCTAATTTCTTATGACAGTGTTGAGATAAAATATATATATATATATATATATATATCTGTGTGTGTGTGTGTGTGTGTGTGTGTGTGTGTGTGTGTGTGTGTGT
>JAPDSC010099010.1:0-17886 GCA_026290005.1 Latrodectus geometricus | reverse complement strand
GTGTGTGTGTGTGTGTGTGTGTGTGTGTGTGTGTGTGTGTGTGTGTGAATGCTTTTGCACATGTGTGTTGAGTTTCACTTACTTCAATCGGTTTTGTATAATATACAGAATACAAAATTAAAAAGTAGTAAATGATTTAAAAAATAGTTAGTTATAATCAAAAATCTTTAAAATAACAGGTGTTTTTCAAAGTTTACTTTGTACAAATAATTTCATCAGTTATCAAGAATTCTAGATATATGAATGTAAATTTCTGTATAAAAAATTATCAAACATTATTAAATTATTATACATAAATATAATAACATTATTTACAACATTCTTTTTATTTTTCAAAATAATGATTTGAATGATAAACTCAATTTATAGCAACATTTATTTTTAAGTTTTGCTTTGTATTTCTTTATGGATAGTTTCATTTTTGTCATATTTCTCTCTTTCATTTTCTCTCTTTCTCTCTGATAATATTAATTTAAATTTCAGTGTGTGTGTGTGTGTTACATATGATGATTTATTGCAACATACAAATATTATTATAATAATAAAAGTTTACTTATAAAATGCTTTAAATATAAGTTATTTTGCATTATTCCTGAAAAATCTGAAGTGTTTTTAAATTAATAATATTGATAATTCGATATATTCAAAAAAAGGTTAATGATAGGTTAAATTAAATTCCATATAAGTGTTTTCTTTCATTAAATTTTTTTTTATATTTCCTATTCTGATAAGTCTAAGGACAAGTAAGGAAATGAAAAATGTAAATGAAAAATAAGCCAGAAATTTTATTAAATATTTTTCATATATATATATATATATATATATATATATATATATGTGTGTGTGTGTGTGTGTAAGAAATACACATTCCTATAAGAATAACACCTAATGTTTTTCAGAAAAAAGTTTCTAAATATTATTAATCGCATATTTTTAATGAATAATGAATTGAATTTCTTGAAAACTTAATTCTCTCTTTTAAGTATTCTTCCTACATATCTACTTATTTTTACAGATTTATTTTCTGTAAAATTATCTTATTTGAGTAAAACAAAGAATATGCATTTGCTTGCTATCCGTTACAAAATAAATGATCACTTTAACCTTGACGTTATCAGCTGATAACTTTAAATGAATTGTTATTTGAATTTGTTTTCTCAAGAGATAAGTAGTATTTAAATAACCATTAAGGAAATTGCTTTTCCACTTTTTTTTCATCGATAATATTTGCTTTTAAATGCGTGTTCATTAATTATGTTTTAATTAGTACTTAATTTCTAATTTTTGAAGGGACTTTGGCACTTATAAAAATTATATTTTTAAGCTACTTCATATCGAGTATAATTATTTAAGTATTTTGGCAATTATTTTAATGTTTATTTATATATGAAGAAAATTAGAATGAAAGATGAAACTATAGAATGATTATTTGGTGCTATAGAGGGATTCATTTGGTAGTTTTGATGAATATAATGCATCCTGGATGATTTTTAATTTTTAAATTCAAAGGAATATGACTGTTAAATAATTCGTAATTCTTAAAAATTTATCAAATAACTGCTAAATTTGTATTTAAAAATGTTAGCAAAGAAAAGTACATATCTTTCATTTTCAGACTTCTAAATTTGAATGCATAATTTATTTTGAAAATTTGATATTCTTACAAAATGCTGAGTATTCACTTTGAAATAATGAAAAAAATAATGTCAGAACTGAATAAACTTTTTACTATAAAAGAACAGAGCAACACTTGCTTCAAATCTCCTTGTCACAGAATGTGAGATGAGATCTTAGGATTCTGAGCATTCATGAAACATTTGCATATATTGATTTTAAATTTACTGCTTACATTACATTAATGAATATAAAGAGCTTGTTTTCACAAGTTTTTTAATGTACTTTGTGAAATATATTTATGATTTTTAAATATTAAAAATGTTTTTAATTTGAGCAATCATTTTAAGTGAATCCTACAAAAAAAACGTATTCTTAATAGTCAAATAAATAATGCTGTAAGGCAGTGTTTCTCAACCTTTTAGTATTCACGGCCCAATTTTCAATCATAATTTTCATCGCGCCCCCCCCCCTCCCCACCGTATACAAAAAAATATATACAATAATAATGTATTTTGAGTATTTTGGCGCTAAACTTACACTACAACCTTAATTTTAAACTTTACAAATTACCAAGAATACCAAAATTTATTGACATTTTGCAACACCGATCCTCAGCATTGAAAAAACAAGAATCCTATGCTTTTTTATTGCTCTTGCGTCCCGCTATGTCTCGGCATTCTCACGGTTTCGCGAGAAGTTTGGAGTTGTCTGGAATTTGTCTGGTCAGCAAAAAATTAAGCTAGGAGCGTGCGCAGATGTGAACAAATGTTTTCTCATAGGGAGAAGGAGAAAGTTCTATGACGCCAATTTCAATTCCAGACAATCTCATTCGAGTTGATCCTTCTATCGCTATTGAATCTATTCTGGATGTGTATATTACATATATTTTCGTGCAATTGCAATTCACCGTAATAAATATTCACGGCAGCAGACTTATGCAGAATCATGGATAAATTTTTAAGCAGGCGTAAGCGAGCATTAGACGATAGACAAGCATCAACAAGTACACAGATAAGCGTGGTTCCGAAAATAAAATCAAGAAAATATTCTCAAGAATACTTAAATTTTGGGTTCACTAGTACTGAAGTAAATGAAGAAGAAAGGCCCCTGTGTATCATTTGCTCAAAAATGTTGGTGGCAGACAGCATGAAACCTAATAAACTTAAACGTCATTTGGAAATGCTTCATAATGAGTACGTAAACAAACCCAGAGAATTCTTCGAATTAAAATTAAAATCATATGAAAAGCAAAAATCATTGTTTAAAAAATTTTTGTCTGTGAATGAAAAAGCTTTAATTGCCTCTTACAAAGTTTCACATAAAATAGTCAGATGTAAAAAGCCTCACACCATTGGTGAAGAGCTTATTTTGCCAGCCGCGATTGATATTGTAGAAATTATGTTTGGAGATAATTTTACAAAACAAATGCAGTCTATACCTCTTTCAAATGATAATGTTGCCCGTCGAATTGCAGATATAGCTGAAGATGTAGAGTGTCAGCTTTTGTCGAAGTTGAGTTACAAATTGTTTTCAATACAACTCGATGAGGCAACAGATAGTAATAAAGATGCTCATTTCATTGCCTATGTTAGATTTTGTCGTGAGTCAGTAGTAGGAGAATTACTTTTCTGCAAACCAATAGAACTCAAAGCAACAGCACTCGCTTTATTTGCTATCTTAAATGATTTTATGAACGAGGCAAACATAGAATGGAAAAATTGCATCGGAATATGCACGAATGGTGCTCGTTCTATGTCAGGAAGATTCCAAAGTATTCAAGCACTTGTGAAACAAAAATCGCCACAGTGCGTCTGGACACATTGCATGATCCACAGAGAAGCTTTGGCTTCCAAAGAAATGAGTCCTGGTTTGAATATTGTGTTAACTACGGTTGTAACCGTAGTAAATTATATAAAAATGAGACCCCTGAAATCAAGAATCTTTTCCGCACTTTTAAAGACATGGGTGCAGTACATTCAGTGTTTATTTGGGTACAGTACATTCAGTGTCACTATTTTATTGCGAGGCAAGATGGTTATCACGAGGGAAATTTTTGCAACGTGTTTATGAATTGAGAGAAGAAATCGCCGTTTTCCTAGAAGAGGAAAACATACCGGAAGCTGAGAATTTTCGCGATAGTTTATTTGTGTTGAAATTGAGCTACATGGTCGACATAATCGAGAAATTAAATAACTCGAATCTTCAACTGCACGGAGCAAATACACATATATATTGATACGAGTGATAAAGTTAATGCTTTTTGTAGGAAATTGGAATTGTGGAGCAGAAATTTAAAGCAAGAAAACTTAACAATGTTTGCAAATTTGAATGATTGTATTAAAACTTACAAGGCTGAAGAACAACATGTAAAAGTTGTTTTTGTAACCATTGAAAAACATTTGGCAATGCTAGCAAAGAATTTTAAAAAGTACTTTCTTGCTGAAGACAAACTGATATCAAGTTACAAGTGGGTGAGGGATCAATTTCAAAATACTCCCGAAGGACTCTCAATCGAAGAGGAAGAAACCTTCATAGACTTCACGGCAAGCGGCGAAACCAAAAGACAATTTAGTAATAAATCACTCTTTGAATTTTGGGCAGGAGTGGATGATGAGTTTTCTGCACTAAAAACAAGGGCATTTCGCATTCTACTACCATTTTCAACATCTTACCTTTGTGAAACTGGATTTTCTGTGGTGGCTTCTTTGAAGACAAAATATAGATCTCAGCTAAATATAGAAAAAGAACTAATAGTGTCTATTTGTAATATTAAACCCTCCTTCGAAAAACTTTGCTCTCAAAGACAGGCCCATGGAAGTCACTAATAATTATTAAATTTGTTTTAATTTAGTAAATTGTTTTAATTTAATAAGTTAATTATTAAATATGTCGAAATGTATTTTGTTTTGTATGTGTGTGTGTGTTCTTTCCTTTCAGTCACTTAATCAATTTTTTTAAATAACATTTTCTCTTGGATATGATCGCGCCCCCCCATTAGTGTGCTCGCGCCCCCCTAGGGGGTCGCGCCCCACAGGTTGAGAATCACTGCTGTAAGGAAACTTCAAGTATTCTGACTTTTTAAATTTATCATTTTAAATATTCTTATTCTTAAAAATTCGGAAAAAAATCAATATTATTCATAGAGTTTCATAAAAACATAAATTTTATTGTGGGGATATCTATTAAAGAAATGTTATCTAATTAAAAAGAATAAAAATTTGTGGTTGATAAATTTTCATATCAATAAATCATTTTAAATAAATTACTGTAGGAAGGAATAAATATTTCTTTTTCTAGCAAATATTGTTTTAATGTGATCATGTCACTCTTAAAATATATCATTATTTCATTTTTCGTTGCTTAGAAAAGAAAATGGAATACCTAATTTACTGATATCATGTAAATTATATTGTATTACTCAAATCATCAGTGGTATAGAATTAAATTATTTGTAATCAATGGAAACATTTATTCTATATAAAAAGTCCTAAAAAAATCCTCTACAGTTAAGTTAGTTGTTGTTTTATGTATAGTCACTTTTACATAAAATGTTGCTTTATGCTTTATTCTTTTACATAAAATGTTTCTTTGTGTAAAAGTTAGTTGTTGTTTTATGTATTTTATATCGAGTAACAGTTTATCAATCTATCCAATAAATCGAGATATTTTCTATTTAAATGAAATTAACTCTTACTTTAGTACTATAGAAATAACAAGTATACTTAAAATATCTTAAAAATAATAAGTTTAGGCAAAATATTAAAGAAAAAATATATTTAACTTTAATATATTTTACACTAAGTGCGAAATTAATTATCAAGAACTATTTAAGGATTTTAAAATATTGTTTATTTTTTTAAGAAACTCAAATATTAAGCATTATTTCAAGTACGTTATTTGAGTTATAAATGAAGTAGCTGAGTTCACATTGACTAATATTGTTCTGAAATTTATGTAAATTTTAATCTCAACTACTATTTGGGCTGATTACTTAAATAATATTCATAAATATTTAGCAGTTTTTCAGAATTAATCAGTATTTAAAATTAATTTTCTACTGCTACACAAATATAGTAAGACATTGATTTATTGTTACCACATTTTTCATAAAAGATCCTAAAAAAACAAAAATAAATTTGTAGACAAAACAACTGTGCTACATTTTTATAGAAAAGAAAAATAGTAAGCAAGCATTGTTTAGTGTGAATCATATCAAAACTTTAATTCAAATATAAAATGTGTTAATATAAACTTTAGTAAGTTAAATGTAATTAACTAATATGTAATTAATAAAGTAATTTAGTAAGAATATCAATACAAATAAAAACATTAAAGAAACTTCTATTTCAAAACGCAAACTGTTCTAAAAATATATGTTGCAATTAAGACATATTTTATGATTCATTTAGATATAAGAAAAATATTAATTATTTTAATTACTTTATTGAAGTACAGAATTTTTACAGTAAATGCTACATTAACTAATAATTTTCACATACATATATTTTAAAATTTAAAACTTAATTTTTTATAGGATTTGAAGTATCTTATCTGTAGAAAATGTATTTATCTTATCTATAGAAGTTGTTCAGAAAATGGAAAAGCTACTATGATTACAGTTACTTCCACATGTGATAGTATTATACTAAATTAAGTAGATAATAACAAGTTTCCTTAATTACATTAATTTTGTGTTTGTGGCATAAGTAATTATTAAACATCAAATAATTATACATTCTAAAGAACAAAAACATTGCAGGCAGTACAAATGCACTCATTGATGCAAGTGTGTATTTTACATAAACTTTAGCTTAATTTCATTTTGGGATATCCTAAATAAGAGACTAGGCAGAATTTCAAAAAGTAAAGACGTTCAGTCCGTATAGTCAAATTCGTATAATCGGATGTTCAGTCCGTATAGTCAAAGTAAACATCGTTGCATAACTGTTGTGGGTAACCATAGGCATCGTGTTTAATGTAATGAAGCATGCATCTATCAGGTCAAAATAACATCTCAAAACAAAGAAAACTTCAAAATGTAAACTAATATTATTTTATGAGACAATGTGGATATTAAAAACGTTCCAGACCATCAGAAATAAGAGAATGAATGAGGAAAATTGACTGTTGTGCTGAAGTATCATCTACTACGTACATAAATTTGTAAAAATAGAATTAAATTGTATAGTAAAATATTTAATACAAAATTATTACAAAAGATTTTGTGAGAGATTCAAATTGAAAATGGTGATTACAATGGAGAAAATTCCACAAAACCTGGATTACGGATCAATTAAAATTTTTTATGGCATAATTAATGAGAGAATATATATATATATTTACATATATATATATATATATATATATATATATATATATATAATGTAATTTGAAGAACAATAAAAATTTAAGACAAGAGTAAGAAGAAAATATACAATTCAATACAAATAAGACAAGTTCAAGAAAAAAAACTATAAAATTGAAATAGGAATAAGGCATAGGGACGGCGTAATTAGGAATAAGATGGTCAACTATCCAAGTAGAACACTATTTTGTGACAGGCACAAATGTCAAACGTCTAAAATTCTTCCTGCAATTCCATCGTCTGTATAAAAGGAGTAAGAATGTCTGTATCGCTTTTTCCTATTATAGTTAAAAATATATCTTATAGTATATACGTATATAATAGGTATTTATATATTTTGAAAGATAACTTAAGATATGAAATTGGGAATAGTTAACGTTGAAAAATTCTTTTCCGTAATAAAATGCATAATTGTTCTCATAAACGGTGCATGATATTTATTAAGAATTCAAGAATATGGTTAAGAAATCAAATGTAAAGCTAGGAGTCATATGTAAGTCTGCGAATAATATTTTAGGCTATGTAAACATTTAGCAAAAGTCTCTTGGTGTTTAGTAAGATTTTGATCTGAAAACAGCATAAATCAACCTGAAATTTAAATGAGTTCAACATCTAAGTACTTGATTTAAAATATTTTACGATATAGTTAAATTATCCCTTTTATTTTACACATGCGTGGGACCTGGGTTCGAATCCTGGCTCGGGCATGGATGTACTTCCTCTTCCTCTCTTTCTTGTTAATGTCCTTTCTTTGTGTGTGTGTGAATGGTTGCCTACCCTATAAACTGGTACCTATGGCATGTGTGTACTGAGGAAGTCGGACTCCACACCAAATATGGTTCAGTTGCAAAAGTGGAGCAACGCACCCCATATTGCCAGGCTGGCTGGCACACGACAACAACAACATTCCTTTCATTTTAAGTTTTGGTCACACTTTATTTAACTAATATGTAACATAAAATAAGAGAAATTGAATAGAATCCTGTTTTTTTCTTAAACTGAGCTTTCTTAAAATGTAAGAAATTTAGATTTATGCGTATATATAGGAAACAATATCAATTTGGCTTTATTATTTTCAAGCATTTTTTAAGGTTGACATTGTAAATGAATCAAGTTGACAAAAATGAATTGTCGACGAGAAAAATAAATTTGACATAATTTATTTCTTTATCGTACTGAAAAATATATATCTTGTAACAACAAACATTCATTTAATCTTAAAAAACAAATAGTACATTGTGGTGGAGACAAGTTGGCCCAATAAATAATATTTTTTTTTATTATTTTCTGTGTAATCTATAGATTTTCCTTTATTCGATTTACGGGATTTTCTTTCATTGTATGGCCCAAATTTGAAATTTTTATACATTTTTAGGTTACTGACTTTAATTTATGCAATTTTCAATAATGAAAATTTTAATTTTGCACTAAAAATCAAATATTTTGTCCCATTATATTTTGGAATACATTTATGCTTTTCATTAATACATTTTCTCTTAATTTTTACTGATTTCAGAAATTTCATTTTCAAAGTTTTTAAATAATAAGAAATTTAAACTTTCATTCAAATACTAATTATTTTACAGACATTTATTAGTTAAAGTTTCATGTTGTTATACAACCCAAGATGTATATTGAATCACACTTAAATTTAATAAAGCTAAATTTTATAGAGAGAGAACTGTGATGGTTAAAAATTAGAGATGAAGATATCCCGTCTTTTCTTTTCTTCATTTGTGATCCAATTAATGAACTAGGAGAGTAAAAGTGATATATGGAATTATAAAATAATAATAATAATTCACATCAAAGTTATTGTTGGAAATATTATTTACTCATAATGGATACGAATATGTGACTATATTGCGATAACTACTTAGAAGTTGTTGCTTACAAAAGGTTAATAAACAATATCTAAGTAGAATATATTTTAGTTTTTTAACTTCTATATATTGTGAATCCCCAAAATCATTGTAATACGAGTGAAAGTTTTCCATCATGTGCGTATCAAGTAATTTGCTTATTTGATATAATAATTTTGTTTTGAAACAAATACAAAACATTTATATAAATGATATGCTACTTAGGGGTTATTGCATTGGATATACACAACAATAAAACATCAAGAAAGCGTATTAGTAATCGATTATTTAAGAAAACATTTACCTCTATTACTTGAACAATAGAGCTTCAGATATTATCAAAGCTTGAATCAATGTTATTAAATAAATAGATCTTTTAAAATTTTTCAATATTATATTACCAAAATTAAGCATCTTTATTTATAGTACGCAACATTAATATATAATTTAATTCTGTTTTAATATGAAGAAAACAGCAATATAAATAAAAAAACACGGTGTTAAGATTTTATAATAAATAATATATTGTTAATCATAAACAAAAATATTTTAATAATTTGGTAAAAAAAAATATAGATTTAATGGCTAAAATATAAATAAATACTCAAGAAATTTAGTTTAAATTTCCTTGATCATGAGAATAATATATGCGAAAGGAAGTTAATAGGATTCTTATAAATTTGATGTGAGTTTCTGAATTATTTCTTTAAATGAGTAATTATATTTTCAACATATTTTAAATAGCCGCCCAACCAATCTAGTGGTTAGCGTAACAAACTACGGATGGGGAGGACATGGGCTCGGGCATGCATGTACTTTCTCTCTGTGTGTGTTTCTTGTTCTTTCCTCAGATGATGGATGAATGTGGCCCACCCTATAAACGGGTTTGTCGTGGTGTGGCGGGGCGATGCTACTCCTACCTCCTTGACTTGGTTCACAGGTGCCCACCGGGTAACGATAAAATGAGTAGCAGTTTCCGGCCTTGTTGCGGCAAATGGGCTAATGAACTTACTTGCTCTAGGGTGCCTGCCAATAGAAAAAAAAAACAAATTTTAAATATGTTTTAATTTTCCTACTTCTGAACTTCTGATGTACAACTTTAGGCAAGTCTAAGTTTTATTACATTTGTTTTTGTAGATTATGCCCATAAGTATAGAAAGTATATTGTGGTATTCAGTGACTGGTTATCTTTGTAAATTAACGAAATTGCTAATATTTTGCTAGCTAGAAAGTTTTTCTGTAATTTTTCCTTCGATGAAATCCTTCCTCATTACTTCTGCTACAATTTTATACGAATAGGGCTAGTGCTGGATTTATGAAAATGAATTCTAGACAGAAGCAAGGAAGATTGAAGACAATCATAGGTTCAGGAAAGAAGAAGGCAAATAAAGCGTTGATAGAGATAAAAGAATAAATAAGAACAATTTAAAAGTAATTCATTTCCAACATGAAATATAGTTGAATATACAATTCCAACAGAGGTTTGCTGAATTTTTGGCACTTCTCAATCACAACCTTGGGACGTATGAAATACTAAGAGTCTCTTAAATGGAAAAAATTAAACACACTTCTATAACATGCATCTGGACTGTGAATTTGCCTTTGTAGGAATGAGCTAAATGTATTCTTTAAGTTTTCAAATTAGGCCAGCCCCATATAATACTTTCGAAAGTCCCATAAATCTATTTTAATCTATTTTTCCAACCAAATTCTTTATAAGTGTTTCTGGCCAGTAGTCTTTATTAGCAAATATATTTCAGATCATATGTTAGAAATTAAAGGAATTTTAAATATTAAAATAACAAGGAATTTCAAAGTAATTTCTGTTACTGAAGGTAGTTCTTCAAAAAATGTAAATTTATATTAAGCAGTGATACTTTTAAGAACATAAAATGATAATTAAATATTGTAAAAAAATATTTTATAATGAAATTATTTCTGTTGAACGAAGCTGCTAGAAACTTGCCTCTTGTGAATAAAAAATTATGCTCTGAACATGGCAAATAATAAAAGTTGCATTTTTTGAATCTCTGTTTCTACAATCAATGTTTTATTAGAAACTGATAAAATGATAAAATTCAAAATTGAAATCAAAAGGAAATCAAAATTTAAATTTCGACTAAGTTTTAATTGAGCTTGCAGAAGATGATGTGAGTGATTGGGTGTAACTGCCCGCTATGTGAACTCAATACCTAATGAAATAAAGTATGAAAGCTAAACATATACAACAAAAAATATTATACACATAAAAAAAGTTCAAAACTGGTATCTGTTGAACATTTTCAAATAAAAATATCATTTTTTAGGAATGTAATACTTTTCTCTTCAAAGGAAATGGGTGATGATTTCAAAGCTTGGGAAGGAAAACTAGATTTATTACATTTATAAAAAGATAAGAAAAATAAATTGCTGTCATTTCTCAAAAAATTTAAATAAATTTTGCCTAGCTATTCAGGTTTTGGAAGGTTCCAATAACTATCCAACGTAAAGTTAATTTGATGGATCTTATTCCCATTTTGTAAAATTTTTATACGCTTCTTTATCATTTAAAATAAGAACTAAGCAGACAGCTCTATGAATTACTTGACATAGGGGTTATTACAGAATTTTTATATATCGTAGCACACTAGTACACCTTGTTAAAAGGAAAAACTTCTCATCAGTTCTGACAGACTTTGGGAAGCTAAATGAAAAGTATTTACAACTTATTTACCAATTAATAATATAACAGACTTATCAATAATTTAAGAAATTATAATTTCTTTTTATGGACTTATGTAGCAACTTTTTTCAAATGAAAATTTATCCTATGACTCATATAAAGCCACTTTTGCAAAAGAGAATGTGTTATACGAATGAAATAGATTTTATTTTATATATGCACAGTTCTTTGAATAATTTCCAAGAATTCATGTAAATAGTATTATCTGGATTAAAACACATCAAATTACTGTGTATTTAGATGATATCATATTCACTTTATTTAGATATATTAAGATCACTAACAATTAGACAGTACGAATATTAAGATAAATCACAATTATTCTTTAAGAGGAATATAAATTTAAAAAAATTAAACTTCTTAATATTGTATTTTTTAGAAGAAATCACAAAATACTCTAGTTTTAATGATGGTGACTAAATTTTAGATTAAGTTATCTATAGTGCTTACAGTTAATGTATTTAAATTCATTATTTTTTAAACATTGCGTGTGTGTTATTTTATTCATTTACTGCTCAGAATTAAACCTGAACATAGATGTAAAAATTGTATTTATTATTATTATAATTATTATTATCATTAAATTTAAAATTACTAAGAATTTAATCTTAACATTACCAAACCATTCAAATCATTACAAAATTTATTGACATGTGTAACGTCAAATATTTTAACAATTTTTAATTTCACAGTTCAGTTTTCACGTGATATTCACACGTTTCATTAATTAAATATGGTAATAAAATAAGTGATTCCACTTATAAAAAAATTACTGGTAGAATAATAGATTAAAAAACCATCGATTTACGAAATACGAGTCATTTCTAAGGACAAACTAATTTTAGAGATTTGCAATCAGTTTTCACTAATTCCTACAGATTCATTTTACAATCTAGCTCCATTTCACAGAAGTATATTTCATCTTTTATCTATAAAAAGAATCATAGGATTTGATTACTTCAGTTTCCAGCCTCATGAAATTAGCAGATCCCTGTCGCGCTTGAGTATTGAGCATTTTTCATGCGTTTTTCGTGTTAGCAGGTGGACTCCCTTTTAATTCCTGGCTCTCATCTCTTCTTTTTTAAAACTTCCCTGTCTTGGACTTCTGACTGTGCGCTATGTTTTTTTCCTGCTCTCTAAGGCACTTTTAAAAAGTCCTGCGCTAGTGTAGTCTACTTCGAGAAAGATTTGTGGGAATATTGGATGAGAAAATTATATGAGAGAAGGAAACACAGAAATGATTTCCAGCCGGGAAAAAATGTCAAGTTAATTTACAAAAAATAACTAGTTAGTCAATACAACAATGTAATAGCTACTCAACAATTACTTTTACTTTTCAAAATGAGAAAAGTTTTAACTTTTATGTATATGTTACCGTGAAAGACCGAAATCAGAGAATGTCGACATTTACCGGTGAATGTCAACAAACACCAAATACGTCGGTGAAAGTTCGAATATTTCATTACATTCTAGTACATTCGGACTCTCACGGTGTATGTCGACAATCACAGATATGCTCTGGTGGAGGTCGAAAAGAGAGGAGCCGATAAAGAGGCGAATGGCTGTTTTAAGCCAAATCCTTCATGCTGGTAGAGTCAGTCAGCTTTGTCAGTCTTATGCATAGGCAAGGTTCGATGCTGAGAGCAAAGTTTTATTAAATTTTTTTTTCTGATTTTATGATTTATACAGAACGGATACTGCAGTGAATCATGATCTTTTTTCTTGAAAAGTTAAATGTATTAATTGCGGGTAAACAAGAAGACAATTGCTTTTATTTTTCTCGAGAAAAGTACTCTAAAATACTTTCTGAAGTGGTTTCTGCTAAAACTAAGTGCAACAAACCTTTGGAATATAGACGATTAAAACATTCTGACGTTTTAAAAATTAATGATGAAGAGAAGTTAATTTTAGCATTAACCGACTCAGCGTCTCAGAAAATTTCAAGAATCTGCGAAAAATGTTTCCTCTTTAAAACCAGATACACTACTTTTTCGTTCCACAGCCACTTTCCTAAACTATACAAAAATCGTCGACTGTTTCCCGTTCTCATTGGGAATATTTCCTACCCCCCTAAAAACTGTCACATCGCTCAATTTAGAGGGAGGGGATGTCACTTACCACTAACTACCCTATCTAGGGTTGTATGTATTTGCCAGAAGGCATTGTACATCCCAATAGAAGTGGTTAAAACGAAAACGTATATTTTATTTTTGTATAAAACTTAAAAAGCAAAAAATTATTTGTAAATAACTGTTTTTTGTGTAATTGAAAATGAAGATATTCCTCAGTGTTTTTAGGTTGACTTGGTAAATAATATGAAGTTCAAAGAAAAACGGTATCCACAAATTATGATGTTTTAGATTTCTTACGCAATTTAAATAAGAAAGTTGCTTGTTACATTTTCTTGTATATTTATTATTTTCGGTATAATGGAAATTTCTCTTTTTCAATGAGCCACAGAAGCTTTTCAAATTTTTATTACAGTAAGATAAAATAATGTTAGTAAAAATACATTTTCTCACATTATATTTTTCTTAACACAAACTAATTTTTATTAGAAACTTTATAATTATTTAATGCAAGTAAATAAATATTTTTCAAACTCTTTCAATATTATAGTACTTTCAGCACACATAGTAAGGCTGATTTAGACTATACGTTTACATAATTCAACAGTCTAAACGAATTAGAAATATATTAAAATTATTAATTTATTTAATTTTTTTTAGCAAAAATAAATATATATATTACTTATGCTCTTTTTTCATAGATAACTTTATTTTTATTTTTTTTTATTCAAAAGCGTTAAAGCCCAAATTTATTTGCTAAATTAATTTTTTCTAATCGTAACTGAACAACCTTAGATAAAATATCACTTGCTACAATACATGAAAATTAACTTCATTTGTCAATCTGAATTGAAATATATATCAGTGCATGTAATAATAAGAAGCTTAAAGTGTTACGTTTAATTTATTCCAATATAAATGGAATATTTGGTTCACAAGTGCATTATTCGAGTAATTTTTTAAATATTAATCTAGCGTTTATGAACTGTACTTTATGTATAACTATAAATAAAAACAAAAGAATCCTTTAAGTATAATTTTAAAGAAAAACAAAAGAATCCTTTTTGTATAATTATAAATAAAAACAAAACAATCTTTACAACTTAATTTGGCAAAATTACTGTAGGAAAAAAACTAATAAATTTATAACGAGTTTCTATTGACTTATATTTAATTTTACATAATATAATGTATAATAAAGTGCTAAGAAGCTATTATTACTCCATTATAAAAATATTTTTATGAAAAGTTCTTGCATTAGTAATATTTTATTGTATTACAAATGCAAAACCTTTATATAATTATCATATATCTCTACTATATAAAGTTTCCTAATTAAAGAGACTTTATTAATAATCTTATTAATTGAGAATTGTTAATATTCTTTTCAAATTTTTCTTTTTTTTAATTGATTAGAGACTTATTTTATTGTCATTCATAAAAAATATTCCAGTTTTATTTTTATAAAAAGAAAAATTGTCTTTTTTTTAAATAGAAAACTATATACAATATAATTTTAAAATCTTTTTTTATGCTTTGTTTTTAGGATTTGATTCATCAGATTTTAGATTTGAATTTTTAAATTTAAAAAACTAACTGGAAATAAATTTTTGTTATACTTATGATTTTTTTTATCTAAATTTCCGAAAATACTTTTGAATGCAATGCAATCTGTTATGTAAGTTCTTAGTTATTACAAAAGTAGAACATAATCATCAATTTGTAGCAATGAATCATGGCGAGAAAGCAATTTCTCATCTGTTTAGAATAATCAGAAAGTTTCATTTACATTTAAGTAAACATTCTCCCCTTTCATTCTTTCCCTGACTAACAGGAAACATGCTTAAATTGTAAAGGAAGTCACACATGAATAGTTTTCTCCCTGGAAACAAACTCCTCTCACGTATATAAGAATCCGTTTGAAATAGTTTGTCGAATACTTATAAAAATTTTAGAAAAAATAATTTTAGCCTTCAATATTCAACTGTCTTGATTATTAAGTTCGCAAAGGTTTAAGGAAATTTATTCACAGTAAGGATTAAATGAATACATATAATTAAAAATAAAAACAAAAGAATATTTAATTTGGCAAAAGCACCAGATTTATATGAAAAAAATTGATAATATTCTATTTTTTTCTATTGACTTTTCAATTCACGTTAAATAATACATAACAATATACCATGAATTCTTTTTTCATTATAAGAAAGTATTTTTATACAAAATGGTGCTGCACTCGCAACATAATATTATACGCTCGCGTGAATGAAAAACATTTATAAATTATATCTTTTTTATATAGTCTCTTAATTAAAAAGATTTTGTAGATAATATAGTATCTTAATTTAAAATTAAAATTTTGATTGAGAGATATAAATTTTCTTAGTGTATTTATTCTTTCTTTTATTGATTAGAGACTTATTTTACTGTCATTCCTAACTAAAACGTATCTCAATTATATTTTAAATGAATTTATTTATATTTTTCATTAATATGACTTTAATGACCCAATAACTCGTATGTGGAATATATCATTTTATGTTTAAAAGATAAATTATGAAAATTAGTTTTTAATTCAAATAAGAAGAGTAAAGTAAATATATAACCACATTTTACAACAAGAAATTCTCTGGTTAAGATTATTATATTTAAAAATTTCTTTTATACCTAATATGGATCGCGTTAAAAGATAATCATTTGTAAAACTATCGTATTAATAATTTGCTTATTTTAAAAATAAATTTTGTAATAAAATAATTATTTTCTGTAGGTTCAAAATTTAATTGCTTAGATTGTAGCATTAATATGATTTCGATTCACTTATACATTATTTCAATTGGATCATTCCATTTTACACACATTCTAAAATAAAAGAGCTAAAAATATTTTCTGCTTTAAAAAGTTTAGCTCATCTTTAAATATAAGTTAAAATTCCATCATTTTGCTTCAGAACAGTTAACTGTTTAAAACTTTGATTATTTATATTCCTCATAAATCTATTTTGTTTTAAATCTGCAATAAATTTCTAGTAAGGAATATTATTTTATTAAATATTATCGTTACGTCATCTAGAAAAATTATTACATGTATGCAAATAAAAAAAAATATATAGAATAAAATGATTTTCACAGCAGAACAAAGCTAATATCAGGAATATTGTAGTTTATTTTTTAATCGAGAAAATTTCTAATATCGTAAAATTTTTAAGAAATAGTATCTTTTTAATATTTATTTATTAAAATAATGACTTTATATGGCAGGGGTGGCCAAACTTTTGTTATCCGGGGTCTACTCCACATTTAAAAAATCGAAGTCGGTCTACCAATGGCAGAGCTAAATTAACGTACATATTTAATTTCGGTAACAAGAAAAAATAGTAAATTATGTAATTTAAAAAATAAAAAAAAAACTTACTATCAATATTTACAAAACAAAAATTTACTGATGAAAATAATCAAAGTATTCATACATCAAAAAGTGACCATCCTATTCACTTCGTTTAGTTGAAATGTGGCACTTTATATCTGCGACAAGTTTATCATATTGTGGCTGGTACGAGCTTATTGCAATCCATAAACATGAAATTAAATGTTCATCTGTTAAATGCGCCAAAGTTTGTTTTTTATTCATGGTTGAAAAAGCAGATTCTCAAAGATATCTTGATCCAAAGTATGATTTGAAATATAAAATCAATTTGTAAATATTTGGAAACATTTCCTCAGAAATTAATTTCCGAAAATCAGTATCACTAAATATGCTCTCGATTTAAGAAATATATTGCATCTTAATTTAATAATTTCTTCCTCGACCTTGACTCATGTGATATCTATTAAATGTCCTATTTTTTCAGATACGCTGTCCATCAATGTTGACATTTTCATAGTGACATCATTGTGACAATGTCCATCAATTTTGATATTTCCATTAAATGGAAATATTATAAAATTTATTTATTTCAAGCTAATTAGGTCAGCGAATCTTCTTTCAAATTCTTCAAACAAAATAAGTATTAAGTGAAATCTTCGAAGTCTCGGTTTGGATTATGGATGCACTCTTCCTCCATGTTTTTAAAGTTTCTCAATTCATGTTTTCTTAATTGAGATACATACCTTTCCTTAGTTTCTTTGAATGTTTTAATCGCGCTCATCATGTCCGTTTTATGTTTTATATCCTAAACCTTTAATCATAAATCTTTAAATCGTTTATCTTTGCAAAGTTTATTTTGGGTTTTAAAGCGTAGGCTGTAGTAAA
>JAPDSC010099003.1:0-11023 GCA_026290005.1 Latrodectus geometricus | reverse complement strand
ACATTCTCCATTTTAGGGGCCACAGATATTTATCTATAACATAAATAATTGTCAACTTCAGACAACATAACATAATTTTTAACAACATAAATGATTGTCATTTTTAGGTTATAAATAATTATATATATATAAATAAATATATATATAAATTTATTTCTAAACCAAAATAAATCCTTTTCAAAATTATTTAAGAATAGTAAAATAAATGAAAATGAACTATAAAACCTAAATATCTCAATTTAGTAATAATAATATTGGAAATTACATAACTTATTTCTCAAAGTTAAGAATTATTCATTTTTAATTTTGCATATCATGTTGATTCAACTTTATATATTAAACTTTTAAAAATAGATTTATTTAAAAGCATATGATCTACCCACGTTTCAAGAAAACATGCCGTAGAAATTAATCAACCTTACATAAATAAATGTATCTTAGTAAAGGATATGTTTAGACCTTAAGGATTCTCTCCAAATTAAATGTGATTTTTAGTTTTCTTTATTTGAACAGTAGATTATAGGATATTTATAGGTTTATGAGATATTTGTTTAAAGATATTTTTATTAAAATCTATATTTCTAAGGTGGGTTTATACTAATGTGGGTTTGCGCAAACAGTATTTATAATTTTCCGTAAAGATAGCAAAGCCTCAGAAGAACTAATTCTTATCAAAATTAATACTTGAAATATGACATATTAGAGTTTAGTATGAAATTTTGCTTAATGGTAATTTCATTTGAAACAATAAGAAAGTAATGACTTAAAAACTAATTTTTATTAACATAAGATTCAAAAATTGGAATGATAAGAGACCCTTTGTGGTAATGATAATTTTTGCATGCATGGAAGAAAATATTCTAAATAATTAGATTGTTTAATATAATATCTGTTTTCATCAATATCCATTTGAAACAATAAGAAAGTAATGACTTAAAAACTAATTTTTATTAACATAAAATTCAAAAATTGGAATGATAAGAGACCCTTTGTGGTAATGATAATTTTTGCATGCATGGAAGAAAATATTCTAAAAAATTAGATTGTTTAATATAATATCTGTTTTCATCACTAACTGAAATATTGCATTTAGTAAACTGAGGAGCTGAAGTAATCAAAGCGAAAGAAATCTGAAAAAATATATCATTATCGCTGCATATTGTTGTGCAATAAAATATTACAAAATATAATATATAGATACATTTTAAAAATGTGTTTTAAGAAAAATGTAATACTTTTAAATAATAAATTTTGCTATTTCATTAAATAACCATCAACAGGAAAATATTTATAAAAGATACATGCAATAAAATCAAACAATTATAATCACTTAATTAATGAAATTTATGCTGAATAAAACTTATTAAAATTATTTGGTTTTATTGCATGTATCAGATATAAATATTGTTTATTACATTTATTTAATATGATTGATGAAACTGAATTGGAGAAGAAAATAACATTTATACACTTTTATTTTTTTCGTGTGCCAGCCAGGCTGGCAATATGGGGTGCGCTGCTCCACTTTTCCAACTGAACCATATTTGGTGTGGAGTCCGACTTCCTCAGTACACTCATACCATAGGTACCCGTTTATAGGGTAGGCAACCATTCACACACACACAAAGAAAGGACAAAGACAAGAAAGAGAGAAAGTACATCCATGCTCGAGCCATGATTCGAACCCAGGTCCCACCCATCTGTAGTCAGGTACGCTAACCACTAGAAAAGTTGGGTGGCTACACTTTTATTAAATTGATCTATTAAGTTTATCATAAAAATATTAAAGCGATTACGTGAAACCATTCAATGGATATAAATACATAAAATATTAAAAATTTGCAAAATATTTGGAAAAAAAGGTAAAAAAAGATGCCCAAAACAAAGGTAAAGAACATAAAATGTTTGTTCCCAATACATCACACTTCTAAAGAATAAAAAATGTTTAATGAGTCATGCAGTCCTCTGAAAAACTGAAACTGCTTCTCAGATGAAAAATATTATCTTCATTCTGAAAAATGCAAACATCCTATTTCAGACGGTAAAAAAAGATCTTCTTCTAACACTAACGAACAGTTTCCAAATGAATTAAATATACTCAATCAGATTTAGATAGAAAAAACATGACGGATACTCCATAGACTGATAGCTGCGTGTTGTTGGAATTAAACATATTCGATCAGATAGCCATAGTTATTACTTACATTTATAGTCTTCATATATTAAAAATAGCTTAAGGAGATCAGGTATTATCATGCAAGAAATGAAGAAAGTCATCAATAGTGCTGCAAGTTATGGTATCAAATCTATCTCCCCTGAATCAATTTTGAGAATTGCCATTCCTTGCTTGGTTGGTTGGTTGGGTTTTATGGTACAAAGTCCAAAAAGGACAAGCTGCGCCAACATTCCTTGCTTGTAATATGCTTATACTACATGAGCTATTGTTGATTCCATCCTTTAATCTCACTCTGCCTGTGCTTGAATGCACTTTGCTTTCCAATATACCTAGCATCACATTTTAAACTAAACCAGATGTCACCAGTAAATGACATTTGGCACCAATTATTTTACATTTGACTCAATATTCAACAGCTCTCCTCAACAGCATATGTCAATGTGCAGAATAACGAGATAAAGACATTTCTGATTGTTTCATTTTAATCCTTCTTCCAGAGCCTTATGAGAATCCTGCTGGTTTTATTTTGATGAATAATTAAAAGGAAACATTGGCCAACATTTGTTATTTAGGACAATACATTACTTGGCACTGGTCAATGTCTAAATTTTGTCTCTTACAATTGATCCCACAAGCCTAAAATGACACTCCTTGTTACTTCTACATCATTCGTTATATTAGTTGAAATTTTTTTCATTCCTAATTTATAATAATTTATAAAGCTATGAATTCAGTAAAATGTATGAGCATGACATTTCCATGTAACCCTTTTTTTCTAAAAAAAATCAAACTACAAAAGTTTTCAATTGAGACATTAAAAAACAAAACTGTTTTGCATTTATATTATCTCCTTAATTCTTAAATACATGAATGCTGACTATCACAACAATATTATTATCATCTGTTTTCAGCAAAGCTTTAAATTTTTAGTATATTATTTGATATTTATTAGTAGTGTAATTTCACTAGTAATAGTTAATTACACTAGTTAGGTTAAACATAATACTTGTACAAATGTATTATTTCAAAAAGTCAGAAATTACACAAATAATTCATTCTTTGAGGTATCAAATATATATTTTAATACTTTATATTTTGTAAAAAATATAAGGAATTTTTTTTGATAAGAAGTTAACGATTTTAATAATTTAAATGCAAATTTAACAAGATATACGTGAATATTTATGAATTTTATTATTTTGTTAGTTTTTTTTCTTTCGATATTAATATCATACGAATAATTAGCTTTGTAGAATAAAATAGTGTATAATCATAAATGTACATTATATATTACCTATAATATACTTTTAAAATCATTTTTATTATACTTTAATTTACGAATAGTCTCACTAATATACTTAACATAGTTTAGCAACTTTTAAATTTGTAAAGTTCCTATAATTTTTATTTTTATGTTCTATTTTCCCTGTAAAGCTTTCTATTCATCTCAATATTTTGTATAACCAATGTATTTTAATCACTGCATTATTTCTGTATTTCTTTAAATAAAAAATCATTTTCTAATATAAGGATCTATATTAATAGAAATTATATTTTTTTAAAGACATACTATATTTATCATGATTCGTCACTATAACTGAAACAAACCGAATAAAATCAGAAAACCTGACGTTTTTATTGTTATATTTTTATTCTTCTAACAAAGTGTGATACAAGAAATTTCTTGACTATTTTCAAATGGAAAAAGAAAAAAACTTTTTTTGTCAAATACATTTCCCCTCGACATAATTGGAATTTGTAAAATCACATTTTTGCTTTCCTTGAAAGTGGATTCTCAGGAATCATAAAATAAGAAATTTTCTTTCATTTGTATTTCAGTAACAATAGAAATACTAAAAGATATTTCTATAGAGGGATTTCTAAAGAACTTAACAACTTTCATCGCCAAAATATAAATGACTAGACAAGCATTAGAAGAAATGGTTAACATTTCCTTATATATATTGAATTTTGATATTTGGAATAGTGTTTTAAACTAACAGTAAATGAATAATTTAAATTAGGAAAATATTTTAAAAAAAAATTGTATCATTATTAGCTCTAAGTAATCATTAACATATTTATTATTAAGCTGATTTTATAGATATCACTATAAGAAGCATACTCTAATTTTTCAATACAAAATACTCCTTTTTAAAGTACGCAAAATTAAATAATTTAAAAATATTTTATTTATGATGCTATATAAATAACAAAAGACAATTTATATATTATATAAATTACAACTGCAGTTTTAATAAATTTTTAACTATTATGGATGAAATTGATAATATTCATTACAAGGATGCTACTATTTGCCTGCACTTTACGTTCAATATCAAAAAATTGTATAAAATATTTACATATATATATTAAAAATAATTTAAGTTTAATATTTGAAGTAGAATAAATATATTACGTATACGCAAAATGAAATATATTGCTTTTAATCATTTTGACATTAACATTTGATAAAAAATATTGTCAATTTTTTTCATGTAGCAATTAAATTTTAATTTTTAAGAAAATTTGCAAGCAACATCTAGTTATAAAACATCAAATTAAAAATAAATATTTTCTCCATTATTAGATATTTTACTAATAAAATTATCTCAAAAAATAGTTATTAATTAAAATAGTAAATGAATTTCTAAATTATTATTTTTTATTTGAATTTTTTTATTTTTAAGTAAAATTGTAAAAGGAATGAAAAACAATATTTGCATCTTTCTATACCACTATTTTAAAAGTTAAAAAATTTTAAAAAAATACAGCTAATGTTTTCATTTAAAACAGTCATCCTCATGAGCATTTTAAATATATAATAATACAAAAAAATAATATATAATAATATGCACAAATTAGTCACTGTCTTGTTTTCTTATTATGTATCATAAAAATCAAAGTTTTAATTATCTATTTTCGTGAAAAGATATAAATAAATTCTGAAATAACAAGTTATATAAAAAACTAAAAACAAAATATATATTAAAGCATTTCCTTATTTTTATTTAAAATAAGATTGTTGTAATTTTTTATGTTGAATTTTTAATTTATTTTTCCATGAAGATGTTTTCTGACTAAATTAATCTCTAGAACGCAAATTGATGTTAAATACAGAAGGAAAACTTACGGCCTTATTCATCAAATACGGGTTAACTTGAGTTTAGCCTAACTCTGATATAACTCAACTCTAGTATGACTCGCCGATTCTTATTCACGAAGCGGAGAAATTCCCGTGTAAAAAAACTTTGGAGTTAACCGACATGTAAGACGGCTTCTGATTGGTTAGCAATCTTGCACATCAATGTTAACAAACATGTCTCTTAAGTCCGCCATTGTTTGCTGACTCGGCGCTAACACTCCGAAATCGTACTGTTATTCTAGGGGTTCATATAGGCGAGTTAATCGCTGCTTTTGTTGTGGTGAATAACATTTCATGACTTAACTTGCCCTTTACCCTAAAACCTCGTTTAACTCTTGGTGGTGAATACGGCCGTTAGAGAAACAGATATTTATTTGTTTCATTATAGAAAAATTGTTTTATACGAGCCAAAATTCATTAAACAATATGTGGAATGAATGATAAAACATTCAACGTTTAAGAACTCATTCATCTATTATTTTATTATTTATGACTCTACATACTATCCCTTGCATTAAAAATTTCAAATATTTTAAATACATCAAATAAGGGATAACTTTTAAATAAATAAAGACTTTAAAGTTCATTTACTTAAAGTGAAGAATTTAACTGAGTTTAAAACTAACGTACTAAATTTAATAGCTTACGTTCGAGTTTCAAAATTCTGAAGGAAGTTAAATACTTCCTTTTTGTAGTTGATAGGGAAATAAATTCCTTACTTGTTTCCTTCATTTAAACATCAATTAGATTTTACTATAGTGTTTACGAGAGAGTCAAAGTCAATGATCTCAAATTACTTGGAGGGGAGACAAAACCAGTTAGGATTAAAATAATAGATTAATAGTTATTAAATCACAGAAATCCTTACCTATACAAAATTATTGATTATTTAATTTGATATGAAGTGAAGCTTTCAAAGTCAATCAACATTGTTAAAAAAATAGCTCATCTTTAAAGTGAAGTTAGATAACTATACCATAAGACGACACAAAAATTAACAATGATTACATAAGAAAGTAAAATGGTTCTAAGGAAGTACAATGTTTTTTATTATTAACGAAATTTAGATATCAGCTTGATCAAAGTTTTGAGTTACGAAATACATTTGTTTTGTGATTATTTGAATGGACAATAATAAAAATGCTAATTGTTTGTTATTCATTAAAGATTTTTCAAAACTGAAAACTCTAGAATGAAGCCTATTTAAAAAAAAAGAAAAATATTAGCTATTCATGATAAAAAAGTCTTTTATAGAAGGAAATAAAAAACATTTGGAGTATAAAAGGATTTAATAATTATAATAGATGTTTCATACTTTACTGAGAAGAAATACAGTACAACAAAATCAATTAACTATTATTAGTATTGTTAAAGGTACTTCAATTTCAAATCAAATGTTTTAACTTCTTAACTGGAGTCGTGTGATTTATAATGGACATAAAACTAACTGCTTGAAAGATTTTTGAAAGAATTGTGCTATTCCTTCAGCTTAATTAAATGCAAAACAATATTCTTATAGAGCCTTCATAATAACAGGACTTCATAGTAACCACCATGATATCATCTGAATGCAGATTATTTCTAGAATTTCAATAAATGAAGATTCTTCAATACAAATTTGAATTTTAGTCTCTCCTTGTTCTTTATCGACTATATATTCTTCATAAAAGGATTTCTAAATATAATTCGTAACAAAAGCTTGATATCACACATGATTTGTAACATAAAAATAAAACATGAAATGACTATTGTGACACTGAATAAGAAATTTCACACGTTCCTTAATTATAAATTGTTCTACACTGTTACATACTATTTTTTTTAATTATTTATAATAATTAATATTTCTCAAATACTTTAAAGATTTTATTAATTTAATATTATGAATACTAATTTTTTTTAACTCTCTAATTTTATTCTATTTTTTAAGAGTGCATTCCTATCTCTGCAACATTTTAATATTATACATATCATTACCTTAATTTATTATTTTTATGGATTTAGCATCTGATTTTCTATTCATTACATTTTTAAAGTAAGAAATATTCAGAAGATAATCAACTACATTCTAATCATTTTTATCGAATACTTTATAAGTAATTAAATAATTTTTGAATTTGCGTAATAGTTCTGTGTAGAAACAAATAAAAAAGACTCTAGAAAGCTTATTATAATGCAGCTAAATCTACAGATTGTGCTGCTTATACAGAAAAAAAGAACAACGAACAATGTTGCAACTTAACGAAAGATTAATAGAAATTGAAGAAAATTATACTTACAAATAGTGACATTTATATGGCATTGGACGTGCAATCAAATTTATTTCCATAATAGTATTATGATATGGCTCATGTAAAAATTATCATATAAATTTAAATGTGTTTGTTAAAATTTTATATGATTTGCGATAACCATTCAAATGTATACTATAATACCTTTCTTATTCTTTTTCTCATGATTACATTACATCATATCATTCTCATGATTACAAATATCTTATTAGAAAACTAATTTAATTTTCGTAATGACAGAATTAGTCAATATTCTCATTGGTAAAACCTTTGTTTTGTAATTTCAAATTGATAGATTAGATTTTGAATAAATATAGAAATCATTGAATAGAAAACTGGTTACTGTATAAGATATTTGTATCTTAGTTCTGTTTTCTTGTTGTTGTTACTAATGATACTTGGCGAAACTAAGCCCACCCGTCACGGCCTGCATAAATAAAGTAAGAAACAGCGTTTTAGAGCACCCCTATACGAGGAGGGAAGTACGAATTGTGCTCATAGATGGCAGCACCATTTAGATCTTCCAATTTATAGATAAGAAACCAGAGAAGACCCATGACCTGGATCCTAACATTCTCAGAGGTATTAATTTGGAATTAAAATTGGAGGACAATGCGACCACGACAAATTTTACGTGCCCTACTCTGTTTTCTTAATACCATATGAAATGATACAGTTGGAAAAAAGTACTAAGTGAAATGTTGATCACATAAATTAACAATAACTCAAAACTATTGATCTTTTTTGATACATGCTTTATGAAATACCTCTTAAAATCATCGCAAATTGCGTCTAGCAAGATATAAATGCATAAATACAGATATTATCAAAATAGTTATTAACTTTACTAAGATAGTTAACAATAATTTTCATTAAATACGAGATATATTTTAATGTATTGCAAACTTAGTATAAAGCTGTTAATATAAATTTTAGGAGTTTTTAATTTTACTAGTCTACAGAGATTTTAATTTAAATTTAAATTAAAATCTCTATAGAATAGTAATTCGTAAAATTTATGGACATTTGATTAAAACGTTTAATAAAAATGAAATTACCTTTATGATCTACTTTTTGTTAAACAAATAAATCAGAACTCATCGAAAGTTCATTTTAAAATGTAAATATTCCAAATGCCAAATACGTATACATAATTTATTGGAATAAAAGGCTTTGTGTAACTTAATTAATAAAAACTTAATAGTTTTTTACTATTTTATATGTAATTTTTTAGCAATTTTTCAAATGATGTTGCTAAAGATAATTCTATAGAATATTTTCACTTGAGATTATTATACTTTTCAAATAATCATTGCTTAAAATAAATGTCTACATTATTTCTGTCTAGACAAGTTTAGCAATTGATGCTATCTTAAATGCAATCCCATGATATTCCAATGTCATTCTAGTAAAGAATCTCAAGAACTCTAAAGTATACTTCCCTACCTTTCCCCTGGGATGTGAGTTTTAAAAAATGCAAGGAAATACGAAACATTAATTACACTCTAACTGACATAACCCTATGAAACAAATAGGGTATTCGTGTTGAATTAAACTGGTTTAAATCTACATTATTCACTTCAATAATTAGCAAGCAATAAAATAAAGATTTTTGAGTTAAAACTGGTTGCAAAGTACAAACATCACTATTTTATTTAAGCAGATTTTGAAAGGAAAGTGAATTTGCTCTTAGATATTAATTAATTAAATTTTGTCGTATATATATTTTAAAATAATATTATAAATCATTCAATGAACAATCAAAAAATCAGATGAGATTTTAACACTTACATTACATAGTTTATTTGTCATATTTAAAAAAATACAAAAATTCCCAACCTTTTAACAGCAGATAAGGGGATAAAGAAAGTAAGTTCTTAAAATTCCTTTTGTTCAGCAATTTTTGGTATCAAATTTTGTACCTTCCACTCGAAATAGTGCTTTTCTTCTGTTAGTCCTTAGTAAATCAAACTATAAATGGCATGAAAAAAGTAATCATTTAAGAGACGTAGTTTTGCAAACAACGTTGCTTATAATATGTTTAGTATAGAAAAATAAGTGGATCCTCATCAATTTTAAAAAGTGTTTCAAAGTGCAATTTTAAAAAGAAGAACAATTTAAAATTTCTATGTTAAATCAAAATCTATCAAATGTAAAAAGAAAGAAATATCGCTCATATGAAAATATTAAATAGTTGGTAAATTACGTATGTATTATTATGTAATGCTATGTAATTCTTTCTTTCGATATATAAATTTCGTAAGCACTTCGGTTTGGTTTATGCTATACGGTCAATTTCTGCACTCCGAATTATTACAAAATTTAAACCCGAGGTGGGATTCGAATCAAAAACCAGTTAAAGGTCAGACAAAGTGCCAACCATTAAGATGCTATTCCTGTACTTTGAATTTATAGAAAGAAAACAGAAGTTTATCTAAGCATACAAAATATCCTATATTTAGAAAATTTCTTTTACAATTTTATATTACTTTTCATTGATGAATTTAAAATACATTTTCTATTTTTACATCAAATCAATTTCGAAATTACTTTGCTCAAAAACTTTAGAAATATGTTTTCAGAATAGAATGAGAACAGAAAAACGAAATGCCTTGATAAATAAACTTTATAATTTATTTAGGTTATGAAACACGAAATTTCCAAAAGTCTCATTCAGTTGGCCAAAAAACATATTTTTATAAAAATAATATGAAAGCTAGAAACATTTTGAAATATAAATTTAATGAAACATATTTCACCAAATTAAGGCATATACTGCTTTCTAAAGAGTTTATTCAGATGTTTAGTATTATAATGAGAAGTTATATGTTTGTTTGAATTCTTTAAAGAGTGAGAGAAGTAATGTAGTAACTATCTAAATACTTAAAACTACATAATATTTTACAAAAATTCACTAATATTTCAAAGAAGTTATCCTTTAGAATTATATTTTGTAAAAAACATGTCAATAAATTTTATACAAAATATTTCTCATTTATAAAATACTTCTCATGTGAGGTATAGAAAATTGTTTCTAAAACTGAATTTTATACAATGCAATTAGTAACCTACCTAAATTCTATTTATGATTATATGTTATAATCTTGTTTAATTAATCAATAAAGGGATCAGATAACGGTTTACCAAATTATCAATAAAACATGTACCTGTACATTACAGTATTGTGAGATACAAAATAAAATGTTTTTATTAATCAAAATAAATATTTTTTTTACTAAAAAAAACAAATGATATTTTGGTATATGGCACTGAAATCAAAATTCTTTGTATGAGGGTGGTAAACCATCTGTATTCACTTTATTTAGTACACAATTAATAATATTCAGAACAACTTTGTTATTTCCCCCCAAAAATTACGCTCCAAGCATGCGCGAAAAAGCGCATCAAATT
>JAPDSC010098998.1:0-16128 GCA_026290005.1 Latrodectus geometricus | reverse complement strand
TATATGTTATGTACATATAATACCGTAAATATGTAAAATAAAACGAATTAAAATATTAATTAATGTATTATTTTCTGATGTGTATACGTGTTGTTTTATTGTATTTATACCTATTAAATTTGGTGTACCGTGAAAACCTGAAAAAGCTTTTGGTGTGCCACGAATAAAAAAACGTTGCGGAGCACTGCTATATATGACCGTAACAACCAGTTACGCACAATTTTGGTTTCGTCGATTCTGTTAGGGTATTTGGATGCTAAAGGTGCACATCACATGGATACAACATCGTCGAGAATGTCTATAAAATATCAAAAATGATCAAACTTGACAGCATGTCAGCAGTTGTAGCTTCGCACAAAACCTAAAAATCTACATGAAAACTGTTTTAAACCTTTTCACAAAGCGAAACTGAAAGCAGTTACAAAAAGTTCACGTAAAAATAATGGATTTCTTTTTCCCCAAACTAATATTTCACTATGAAAATGTATCATTCTCCTTTAAATAAAAATTATTAATTAGTTAAATTAATTATTTCTTGTCCATTTAAATTATTTAGAGGCTTGTTTGAGTTTTCAACTAAAAATGGCCTTTTTTCTTAGAGAATTTTATCTGCAAAATAATCTTTGGGCTTGAAAATCTACTCAAAGTTAGTATTTAAACAATAAATGTGTCCAAAATATTTTAGTTAAAAGAATTTTTTTATTTCAGTAAAAGTTTTATATCAGTTTCCGCAGTAATTTACAAGTTTAATGATCTTGAAGTAATGCAGTGTTTAAATATTTTTCCTGGCTTAAATAATCAAAAAAATTGTTCATCAAAGAAAATATTTAATTTTATCTACTTTTAATTCAATAATTTTTTTATTGAATGATTTGATTTAAAAATTTCTCATTATAAATTATCTGCTCTGATATAAGCAGTAGAAACCGTAGTATTTACCACTAAATCTCACTATAATAGTGATATCATGTTTATAATATATTATGTGATGTCTATAATTAATCGTAGCAACCATTTAGTGATTAATTATTGTAATCTAGGGTCTCAACCATTATGAATAATCATCTGTTGATAACACTGAACACAGATATTATATATACGTACATATACTTAATTATAATTTAAATAAAGGAATGATTTGTAATTTATTTTAATTTATAATTTAAGAGCATTTAAATTTTCTTATTTTCTTAGCTTGGTTAATGAAATTTTAACACATAATTAATCATAATATTTCGCAACAGATTTAATAAATTGCATTTTACTGTTTTGTAAAACTTTACAATTTTTAAATGAACAAGAACAAATGTTTTAACATATATTGGTATTTGAGAAAATAAACATTTTGAAAAACATCAAGATTAGTAATTTGACTAAATAATATCAGATAAAAAATATAACTAGACTGAAGAGCTTATTGTGTGGCAACTAAATTAATTATTTCATCATTTAGAAATTTAGAATAATATTAAAAAATATCGTATTATTATATTTCACAGAAAAAATCATAACACATTTGGTTATTATTGATATATATATAGAGAGAAATACATATTATGGTAAAATATATATTATGGTAAAATATATATTATGGTAAAATATATATTATGGTAAAATAAATTCTTTTGAATTTTACATCAATCAAATAACATCCATCATAATATATAAAAAATACATTTAATAATTAAATCGAAAACATGAATATCCTTTCAAACAAAATAAATGATCTTTACAATAAAAGCTTGCACTTCCTTCAAATTCAGAACTATACGTACAAATATTTCTCTAAGTTCTACAAAAGTAGTTAAATTGTCTTTGACAATTATTTAAGTATTCTGCTTTTAGTTTTTGACCATGGAGCAACTATTCCACATAGTGCACTTTAATTAATGCCAAATCTTTTAAGTTTTACGAAGCCCGGTACGAAGTGGTAGCGTTTCGTCCTCATCTGCTTATTCAGCAAGATCAACTCAGCCTTTCATTCCTTCAATAGTTGATAAAACTTAGTACCAAGCATATTTGGAATTTAAACACTGGGGATTTAGGCTGACCACCTATATAGGGCATATGCCTCGTACGCCATAGCCCTAGGTCAAGAAAGCAGATATAGGCACTGATGGCTTTGTCTCCCCGATGGGCTGTCATACCACAGAGTTTAGTTTATTACGTTTTACATCTTGAATTTTTTCCCCTTTGTCCTTTGATACAATAACTTGAAAATAAAGAAAATTAGATGCAAAAACAAAAAGCATGAAGTACACTACTACAATATATTATGATTTCTTACACAGAAAATAAAGTTTATTTGTAACATTATTACCACTTATCAATTATCCCTCCTGAAATTAAGGATCAACATATAAATATATTAACATATATAAAAATTAGAATGACCTTTATTATTTTAAATTTTTTCGATTTCAATTTCTGGTAAAAAGTTTCTTTTTTAAATCGATTTAATAATATATATAATATATTTAATGAATTTTATTTTATAAATCTGATTTTTATATGATTTATTTTCCAAACAATATAATTATTCTAATTTTATAAGCTTCATTAACTTATACAAACATAAGCGCAGTCATTAATATTTTTAAATTTTTCATTTTAAAATATTTATGAATGATATTAAAAATTAATTCTGCATAGATGTTTTTACTAAAAATATCATAATGCCTTTAAAGTATGAAACTTATGTTAAGAGATAGGGGCTATTTTTATAGGGGCTATGATTATTAATGATTCTCGTTTATAAGATAAAAAAAGATTCAATAGATTTGCTCCAATAGGAAATGTAAATAATTTTAAATATTTCCATATTATTTTTCAGATGAATATGTATTTTCCTAATAAATTGTTTGATATTTTTTCATCTTCAAAAATCCAACGAAAACCATTTAAAACTTTTAAAAATAAATATTATATTTTGCTTCTGACATATTTTTTAATTGTAATCAAACATCGTTTTTAAATTCATTTCAAAATGGCTGGGTGGGACATAAATATTAAATATTTACAGGGCTTATAGTTTTAGGTATAAACTCAATGAAACTTTTTTTAGACTTTTGTTAAAAATAAATGTTTCCAACAAAATTAGTCTTTTATCTTTGGTTTGAAAAGCATTGAGGATATAATAACTTAAAAAAAAATATCCAATCTCATTATTCAGATTAAAATGATATTTTCCATTTTTTGTATGCTCTTAGAGGTTTTGGCTTCATATTTAAATTTTTCTTTTAGTAATTTCTGTAATTTATCTTTTATGTCTTTCAGTTAGCAAATTCCTTTTATCTTCTATTTTTGCACTATGTCATTCACAATTCTTTTTAAAAACTTATTAGGAACATGTCTTTATTCAAATATATATATCTAAATAAAGACATGTTCTATATATATATAGTTCAAACTTTTTATTTGCTTTTAAAAAAATATTTTTTTCAGCGTTCTACGTATTTAAATTTAAAAATTCTTTTCTCTCTCGCAATTTGCAATTTTTAAATCTCAAAATATTTATTATAAAATAACAGAAATTGGTTTAATTTCTAACAAATGACGATTTTATGAAAATGTTTTAATTGTACGACAAAAATTTAAAAGCTATAGTAATAAAAGGACCCACTATTTATTAAATAATGAAAACTGTATTCATAATGTTTGACACATTTTCTTAAAACAATTTAAATTTGCCTGAAATTATTGCCCGTAATTCCATTTAACAGTTATTTTTATCTTATGATAAAATTATTCATTACAGAATCTTAATTTCATTCATAAATAATTCATTCTAAATTTCATTATTGTTGATAATAAATAATATTCGAAATAACTTTATAAATCACTATCAATTTTATTTCTAGTGTATGAATAATGTATTTGCACATTACATTTACAGAATTTAAAATCTAATACAGTAAAAGTTTATTTCAAGAAATTTTTTTTATCGTAATTCATGATGTATAACTATCAAAACTATTTTAGACTGCTATTTAACAATAAAATAATTCCTGAGATAAATTTTGTTTAAATATTTTTGTGCAAAACTTAGTGAAATAAAAAAAACTGTTTCTAATGAAACGTAGTTTATAGTAATTCAACTGGAAAAAAAATAGAATCTGGTTGCCCTGTTTTCCATAAAATGGCACAGTTGGCTATATATGAAGGCGAAATGGACGAAATGTAGGCTTTTTAGGAATTACTCTGGTACATTTGTTGGAATTACACTACACATGAATAATTGGTGAACTTTATATCGATTATTGTTTTTATATTTTGGATGTAAATTTCGCTGATCAAACATTGCAAAAGTTAAAAAAAATAAAATAAAAATTACAATTATAATACTAACTTGTTTAATTTTGGAGACATAAATGTTTTGATTTATTGCAAAACTTTTGCTGAATGTAAAATGTTTAAATTACAGATACTTTGTTTGGGCTTGGTAGTACCATTTGGAGATATAATTGCTTACGTTGGCGAGATTTAATTGCTTGCGTCAGCGAGATTGCATAAACACACATGTAAGGCGAGATCCTTTCTCGCGCTTTATGCCAACCAGGAAAGAAAGATTACATTGAGTTCGAGAGTTGTTTATACTTTGCCCTGATATTTTATTTATTGTAGTATATTGAAGCTTATTAATTTCAATGTATTTGTTTTTCAACGTTCTTAAAAGTGTTTTGAAGTTCTAAATGTTTTGAATGAATTTCCTAATGAAGTGTATTTATCTATTCACGGTGTGATTTCATTCTAAATTTAGCTCATAATTATTGCATTTTTCTGCTATAGTTAACCTGAAATTATTAATGTGATGAGTTTATAGTTTTATTAATTAAACAATTCTTTTTAATAATGTAAAAAATTTAACATTTTAATTTAAATTGAAAATTTGTGTTACAAAAGAGTTTTTCTAGTGTCAAAAAAATTTCAGTAAGAAGGGAAAGTAACAAAATTTTTATAGTTAAAATTTTTAAACTGAAAATAACTAAGAGAAAGTGTATTAGTTCTTACATTCTGTATTCTTCCATTGTGTTATTATAATTTTGATTTATTATTTAAAAATATTTAATATTTCCAAGGAACACCAATTTTGTGGGGACAAAATATAAAAAGTAATAAATTTGTTTCTTAAAATCATTCTTAGCAAAAATACCAAAATTCCTTTCAAACTTGTCTCTTTGACTGGCTCGAAGTTAAAAATTAAACATCTTTTAAGAAATTCTTGCGTCTATTTCGTCTAAAGTTTGATGGCTACTATTCCTTTAATGCAATGTTTTAAATTTGCAAAGCATAAATATGATATTCTTCAATTTTAAAATGATGCTACGCTCATAGGGATGTATGGGAGGATTTTTTTTTATAAAGCGCGGGCAGTATTTACGTTTTCTTCCAAGGGATTTCTTGTTTTTGTCGGGTGCTATATTTATGTGTCGCAATGCTCTACATCCTTAAGATTCAGTTATCAAAATTCAGAAAAATATATCTTTATTCAGTATAATTAGCAAGAAAAGCAAAATTTAAAAGAACTAGTAGAAGCTCAACATCCGTCTTTCCCTTTTTTATCAAGAATGTTTGGGATTGAATCCAAGTGCTTTTGGTCTAAAGAGTGGAGTCCTAGTCATGGTAAATCTATCAGGGTGATGTCTGTCATCATATTGTGGACTGATAAGCTAGGGCTGCTGTACACATGTTAATGAGTACCATTTATTTTTCTTCTGGAAGAACTTTTCATAAATAGTGGGTTGTATTCACGTGTAGCGAGGGAGAAAGCTATGAACAAACCTAAGGATTCAACCTGACAGACGAGCAAGGCAAAGGTGATATGATATGAACCCAGGGCCTTTTACTTTGAGCATTGGTAATTTACCACTAAGCCACGGTGAGTATTCAGTAATAGTCTCATCCTACGCTTCACCGTGTTTCTTCCAGCGGCTTCTCAGGTTTACAAAATTCAATATATCATCAAACTTTACAGTCGTATTTCAACGAAAATAATTTATCCATAAAAATTCAAAAATGTCTAGCTACTCAGAATGATTTAATTCTTCCAGAGACCATTGACACTCATAGTTCTTCATATTTTTATATCATTGTTTTCTTACCCTCATGCAAAGAGCCCTAGTCGCCATTTTCTTTTTTTTTTTTTCTTCTTTTATTCTGATACAGTTTTTTTCATTGTGTTTTCAGTTTATGTTGAAATACTTTTTCGCTAAATTCATATGAAAAAAAGAATCGATGTGAAAACAATTTTGTTCCAAGTACATATGCAAAGAACATTCGATTATCAATGTTATCAGAGTTTGTACTTCCTTTCATGCTTCTGAATGAAAGTTTTTGCTTGTTAATCATAAAAATAAATAAACAGGATTGAAGGTCATGTGACTAATCCTTCATTACCCAACTTAAATTATGAAAACAGCTTTCTTGAATGTTTTATTGTCCTATGTGGTTGGTTTGTCGCTCAACGGGCATTTTTTGCACACGAGAGCTAATTAGAACGGGACTTATGGCTTAAAATGGATTCCAAACCACAACGAACATCCATGCTGGTGATGGGATTCAAACCCACGAACTATTGAATAGAAGGCCTTAGTGCAAGCCTGGTGAATATCCGATGTATTTTTTTTTTTTTTTTTGTAGTTTAAAAAAGGAATTGTTCACAAAGCTATTCGAGGGTTTTTAATTGCACTTCAGATCAAATAAATAAATATTCACCATTCACATTTAACAAAATAGGTATCTTTCAAGAACTTCGTCTCAAATTATCATGTCATATCAAATTGACACAAGTTGACGTTGGAAAGTTGGCTGTTTTAAAGGAATATAAATGTAGAATTATGCTAAATGCAACATTTGTTTCTTTACTACTGATTTAAGTCAATAATCATTTGAGACTTTTTAGTGTTAAATATTCATCAAACAATGAAATATTAGTCCACGAATTCTTATAACGAATCATGTATACGAAATATTTTAATACAAACTTGAAAACAAAAATAGCCATTATCCTATTCTCAGATCTATGTCTGATTTTTTCCCACCACCAACTTATAAATTTTTTTTAACTATTCCATTCTAAATTTAATATATTTAGTTTAATTTGAGAATAATCAATATTTGTCCTCATTTAAAAATAAACAATTTGAATGTAGAAACTAAGTCTTCATACTGAATTTTTTCCTTAACTTAAAAATTTCCCAGACCAAATAGAGAAAAAATTTCTATTCAAATCCTACATTATTTTCTGTAACTTCCTTTCGGATATTTGATTAATCTGTTTGTTCTGTCAATAATACTGTTTCAGAAATATTAAGTTTATTTAGACATGAGACAGACAGAGAATTTGAAGAAAATCTAGACAATCATAAACAGCGTTTCATAAAATAATTTTGAAATAATAAATCTCAATATAATTATATTCATCTTCTTTTGAGGGCTTTTATTTTCAAAATCAGGACATTTAAATCGAAATTGCACCGTTTTAAAATCAAAATATTTCCTAAATTCTACTGGAAAGCAGCTTAAATATAATAAGATTTAATATTATAATTTATGTTATTTATATAGAACTTCAATTTAAATAATTCGTCAAAATTTATATTACTACAATTATAATCAAGAGAAATATATTATTTTAATTAAATTACGCGAGTAAATGCTTAAAACTACTTAAGCGCCCGTACACATTAAAGTGATATCGATTTAAATTATATTTGTTATAATAATTAATTTTTTTCATATGTCTGCGTTTTTGTATATATAAATATATATATTTACGTAGATAAATACAATATAATTCTTGAAGTTTCCTAGAGGTAAATCATAACTAGGAATGCTAATTAAATAGCTATCATATAATCACCAAAATTATGTATACAAATATATCAAAATGTAATTTATTTCTGAAAACGAATTTAAATCTCAGTATTAAAAATGCCTATTTAAAATAGTAGGCATTAAAAATAAAATGAAATGAAGTGAAGTGAAATGGTATCCATATCTACATGACGCAACTTTGGGATGCAAAGCAAGTAAATATGAATTATTTATTGTGCTTAACAAAAGAAGATTAAGTTCAGAAGTATATGTTGATTTGAAAAAAGTATTTTACAATATGTATCTTTACATACACATACATAAACTCACGCATATATGTATATTATCTCTAATATTTACGGAAAATTCAAGTAAGTACTCCAAATCCAAGTCTCGGCAGACATTCTTTCGGAAACAACCGAATGTTCATCGTTTTGTTTATGCATTCTTTATCTTTTACAAACTTTCACAATCAATTATAAACGTTTCTTCCGTAAACATCAACTAAACCAATTTCCTTACAAATAGGAATTATTCTCTGTTTAAATTTATGAGTTTGTTGAAATTTATTTGTTGATAACTGTTACTATAAGTGAAATATTTTATTTTAAAGGAAATTACTGCAATGGCTTACTTTGTTATTTTTACAATAAATTTACTATTCTCAATATATTCCAATATATTAACAAATCCAATTATTTACCTTATATTGTCCTTTCACCATGATCTTAATAAATGGTATACAGAATAGGGTAAAAGACGTACGATTTCCAGAAATCGTTTTTAACATTAACTCTAAAGGCAATGCAGAACAGTTCAATGATCAAAAAGATATTAAGTGAAATCAATGAAATCAAAAAAATTCTTTGTTATCCATTGCAAATTTCAATTTATACTTCTCAAATAAAGCAGTAAACAAGCTTTGGTCAGGTGATTTTTAAATTACCAGATGATACATGATTCACAAACAGCATTTCTGGTTACTCGAATGAAGATTATCCAAAGAAATTAAAGGATATTTTTATTTGATTTGTTGCTTTTTCCGGACTTTAACCCTATGAACTACATTTCGACATACTTTAAATCAGTATGTATAAACGGAAGATCTCATAGCAAGGATTCTAATACCCATTATAAACGTTGTCAAGATACCTAATACTTTCAAATTATTCTGACAATCACCACTGAACACATTGTGAACTTTATGGTGGTTCTTAAGCCAACAAATTCAAACCATTTTCTTTTATATAAGAACTTCTCTTTTACCCCAAATCCACATTGTCAAATAAATGTGATTTCTATATTTATCATTAGTCTTTTCAAGATATTTCTTGTTGTACCTTTTATAAGTATTTTGTGGTATCTACCGACAAACGTTGTCTTACGACACCATGTTCTATCATATTTCTTCCACTTTAGAATTCTATCATTTTAAGAGCTTGTCCCCACTTCACTAAAACATAGACGTAATCCATGATTCAGGAACTACATTCAATTATTGTACTTGCTCCAAATCTAGTTATAGTTTGAAGAGTCTCACACATAGCTACAGCCTATTCTATTTTTAAATAATTGTAATTTTCTTCGTTTCTAAATTTTTTCTTGGTTATTAGATTGCTTATAATAATTAGGTTTTAATAGCATTTTGTACAAAATCTCTCTAAATGTAATGAACCATTTCTATTTGTTTAGGTTATATAATCTATATTTGAGAGTCTGATGACTCTCATTCTATATAAAGTCTGATGATCTGTTAGAGTTTATTAGTCTTTGTATATAGCTGAATTATGTGGCCTTTCAATTTGGAAGCACAGACAATAAGATCTCGAGACTTAGCCTACTTTCCAAAAAGCTATCACTTTTCTTGTTGGATTGCCTCCACAATTAGTTTAAATACAATGAATCTTCTGATGTGTCGGCTGTTACACACTTTTATCGCTTAAATTTGAAGTATTATCATGTTTAACTATCGAAAATGCCTTCAGCATTTTACCATTCGACAATAAAGCGATCACGAAAGAAATAATTTATAAGAAGTGCTCTATATTCTAAAAGCAAAAATTTCTTTTAAAAAATGATTTTCTCTCTTTGATCTAAAAAATGAACTATAAATACCAAGTTGTAACAGAACAACGACCTCTAACGGAAAAAACGAACTGACAAATAATGCTCTAAGCTCGAACACTAGAGACTGTTGCTCGAAGATGTCTTAAGAATTGTTTAGTTCTTAGGTTATATTTGTTTTATATTATATATTTGTTCTTTTTTCTCTCTATGGAATAAAGATGTTGTTAAATAATAAAAAGAATATTTAAAGTTAGCCGTGGTATAGATTATTCCTCACACTTATCTCACAGAAGGTGAAAAAGGTATTTAATCTGAAAATTTAAAAAATGACGTCCAGAGATAACATCCAAGTTACTAATAACATTTAACAAGTGTTTCCATTATTATATTTCATCCAAAAATGGGATATATATTGCGAGTTGTCTCTCAAAAAATTGAATAATTCATTTGAAGCTCAAATTTGTATTTACGAATTGCACTCGAGTAAAGGTCTTTTATACGCCGCATCCCTTATAGAGGAATCACTCTCACTAGCTTCATTGGCAAACGGAACACGTAAAACATTGAGTTGTCTTCCTCTGAATTCTCGATCGCTCTCCGCTTGTTTCCTTCTTGCTGCTTCATGTTTTATTCTTCCTCCTCTTGTGGCTCTGTTTTTGGCCATCTTTTAATTGAATTTTTCTGAATTAACTGGTTACTCGTGCGAATACTTTACTTTCTCGATAGTTTGTTTTAAATTACAATGTCGGGCCTTGATTGAATTCTGCCTTTGAAACATTAGTTTCGGTTGTAAATGGTCGCAGAATTTCAATCACGGAAAAGGAAGAAAAATTCAGTGGGTGTTTTGATTTAACTTTGCATTTCTGTAGTTATATAAGTTTTATTCTTATGTGCAGAAATAGTTAAATGTTAAAATAGTTAAGGAAACATTTACTTAGTTGCTCTGCTGAATTTGAATTTACTTTTATTCCAATTCATATTTAAATATGCAGAAAATTTAGAATTAAATACCATTGAATCAAATCGAATTTTTATGATAAAAGTTGTCTGCCATATTGAAATAAATTACATTTTATTAAACATATTGATGTTTATAATGCATGAAACTTTGTATTTGTAGTAAGTATATAGTTTAATAAAGATAACATATATATATATATATATATATATATATATATATATATATATATTAATTCCTATATAAGGTTATTAAAAATAAATAATTCTAATAAATCAATCAATTGTATGTGATGAAAATTTAAAGTTAAATCGTTTTTCAGTCTACTCAAAATAAGATTATTAATTATGTTGTTGTTGCTGCTTATCCCCCTGGTGCAAAAAAAAGTTCACATCAGGTCCAGAAGCTCTGGCATAGGGTAGTATGCAGCTTCTTTTTTGGAGAGGAACCACAAGGGTAGAAGACTGACTTGACCTCTGAACACACATGCCATAGGTACCCATTTATAGTGTGGGCAACGATTCATACAAGGAAAGGACAAATACATTATAGAGAGAGAGAGAGAGCGTATATCCATGATCGAACCCAGATCTTTCTATCCGCAGTCAGACATTCTAACCACTAGACAGAGTAGTCGGCGATTATTAATTATTAATTCAGTTATGATGTAAATACTACAGAGTGACCAAGACAAATAATGGCCTAATTTGAAACTTATGTTGAACACAATAAACAAGCCACATGATTTTGTTACACATGAGATAGATAATTGATTATAAGGATTTTTATTAACATTCTAGCATTTAATTTTAATAGTAATATATTTTTATTTAATTTTAGTTCTAAATCCCAAACAAAAACTTCAAACATTGAGAAATTAGAGAAAGTTGAGTTCCATTTCCTTCCCAGCAGTCTGAAATTATTTTCAGGATTTCTTTCTCCAGTGGTATGCTAAAAACAAAACAAAAATTAAGACTTATTTTGGAATAAGTCTTAATAAGTTCTTATTTTGGAAGGACTGCTGTTGCTTTGTGACTTACTGTCACAATGCAGCCATAGATTCTAGAGAATACCTGTTGAATATTTTGAGTTGTCAGATACTCAACGTACTACTTATGGCACTCATGCAAATTATGATGAATAAACAAATGGAAATTAATGTTTTGTGTCTTTATTATTATTCGAGCAATTTTTATGCACTTAGTAAAATCTAAATGAAATTTATCAAATGTATAACGAACTTACCAAACATCCTTTTTAAAAATAATGTGTGCCAAAATGTGACACTCAATTGAGAAATATCTGTAAAATGCATTTCCATTAGTTGTAATATAATGATAGAGAAATAACATATGAATAATGAGAAATGCCTGTAACATACATATTTACATATAAAATACATGTTTTTATTGAATTGAAAAAGGATTACTCAGGACATGTGGCTTTCTTCCACTCATTAATCAATCGGGTTGGTGATTGCGACACCACTGTACACTATATTTAGCATTAACATCTCTGACAAGTGGCTTTAGAATTAATGCTCTTCTGTTAATGTCCTGTTTATGAAAATATCTTCTAAAAGTAATTATTGTCACTTGAAAATCCATATATTAATTGAGCTAAAATCCTTTTTGCTATAGTCTTCCATTTTTTAGACATTGTAACCATTTTCAATAACCTTAGTACTTTTTTACTAAACTGTTCTTTCTTTCCAGTATTTTATTTTGTCGAGCTTGCCTTGATGAACTATGTAGTGACGTCATGACTTTAAACACCATACTCTAGAAACTCCTCTAATAATTACACGTGCTCTGATAATTTGGCTTCTTTGAAAATCTGAGAGGTTTGTCCATTTTAGGAGTTTTAAAACAATCCAAGAATTAGATATTTTCGATAAATATATTAAATACTACCAAAATAGATATATTTTTGTTAATAAAAAAATACCAGCTGTTACTATATTTTAATACTTACGAAGTGCATATAAAAATGTCACATTTATGAACAGGTGTTTTTATTATTTTAAAAACCAGCTGTATCTAAACACACAGCTTGTTTCTACATTACAATCTTTTCCGCCTGTAGATTAATGGAAATTTATGCAGGACTACATTTTTTAAACCGCTTTCAGTCAATTTTCATAATACTTTCGCTCAATGAAAATAAGAATCTTCCTAAATTTTGTTGAATACCAAAAATAAATTAATTTAGCATCACAGTTGTATTCCTTCAAATTGTTTCTAAATTCGTTACTTATTTTTGGTGACCTCAATTTCTCACAATAATTCATTGTTAATCTTCAACTTTATTCATTTTATATTGTTTAAATTATATTCATAGTGGACACATATGTTGAATAAATTAACTGCTTGTTGCCATCGTATCGTTTCGAATTGCGTTAATCTGTAAGTTCAGTTATTAACTCAGATGGCTCTTATATTTTGTGACAGTTTATATTTTAATTTTTCGTTTATTTGACATAACTTACAACTATATTATACATCAGTGATTAATTTCAGGATAACCATGGCAGTAGGACCAACTAATTATTGAGTAATCTTGCAAGTTGGTGTTCATAAAGTTATCTGAGCACTAAACGTTGTTTTAATACTGAAATTTATTCATTGTTTAATATACATTCGTCGTCTAAAAAGTTGAACATCTTGAAATTCTGGATTGCTAAGGTGATAGAGAATTGATATAGTTGGTTCGATTTTTTTTTCCTTTATACTGTCCTGTAACAAGAAGAACAGTTTATATTTCAGGGCATCTCCTGAACTAGAATTGAGAACTCTCCAAAGTTTTCGTTTTCAATTAGCCAAATATTCTTGCTTCTGCATTTTTCACATTAAATAATACATTTATAACCAGAATATTGGATAGAAATTGATTTGAATTCATGAAATATGACTTTTATCTGTGCAAAGTTGAACAAATTTTCTTAAAATTATTAATTTTAGCATTGCAAAGGTTAAGATAATTATTTCCTTTTTCATTATATCAGATAACTTTCCAGAATTTATTGATTTTTTTTTTTTTGGTTTCTTAAGTATTATATCATTTCTAGAAATTACTTCATGATTTATTTTAAACCATGAATTACTAAATTTCTTTTATGGTACATTAGTATTTTTTTATTTAAAATAATACAAGTTAGCTTGAGAATAGTAATGCAAATGATAATTAGGGAAATTATTTTCAAGTGTAGTTTCTACAGACTTTTTAAGTCATAAAATATTTTTAGGATAGTTAAATATTGATTTAAAAATAGAGTATGCACATTTTTTATTACATTTTAACATATTTTTAATATTTCTTATTTCTTATTTACTAATGAACTTTCTTAAATGAACTATTATCAAGAATTTAGTAATTGAGAAAAATTTATTTTAAAGCATTTTCGTAGGTATATGGTGAGATGGATATATTCCTATTTCTATGCAGCTATTCAAGGCGTACATGTAAACCTATTTTCCACCTACACTTGTTGCACAGGGCGACTTGTTAAGATAACAGCACCTAGCGTATCTTTGAAACTCATGTGAAGCAAAATAGGATTAAACTCTCCTTTTTATCTAAAGAGGTCAATGCTCCCTCTTTATCCTTTAGATTTTTTTTATTCTGTTTTAATCCGAGTATATATATTACGAAACATCTTTATTTCTTAAAGGTGGTTAGTAAACTCTGCCTCTCGTGTAATGTCATCCCATTATTTTGAGAACGTAACTGTGGGGAGAAAATGGCAGTAAAACAACTCCCTCTTGAAGAAAAGGAAAAGATATTTGTTCAAAAGATAAAGCGATCAATGTGGGTTTTCAAAGGAATCTTTCCCTTGAAAAATGCTGCTGCTAAACTGAGTTTTCTGGCTTTAATCTCGAGTGCACCCTGATTTTATCTTATAAATAACACAAAAGTATGCGGAAATCTTTTCTTCGAAACTAGATTCGTACTACAAGCTTATATTTTCGAAAAAGTTCGGTTGCTATTCTTCTTTGTGTATATTAATATTAAATTTGGAAATACGTATTAAGAAGAAGCAACATAAGCTATACTTGTATAGAAGTTTTCTAGTCAAAATATGGATTGCATGAATTGCAAGCAATATTTTCCAATAGTTACAATATTTTACTAAAAATCATAGTCTCTTGTATTTGAGGTTTTATTTTTTATATTTTATGAATAATATATGTATTATTAGTAGAATATGTTATTAGGGTTAGTAATGTTTAGTTCTTGATATTACTCTAAACTAGAAAACAAAAGGCATTATGATGATTTTCTGATTCATTCCCATCGTAAGACAAATCATAGTCATTAATTTTGTCATAGGTTAAGCGATTTACCATTGGGGCTCCTTGCAAATTGCACAACAGAATTAAAAAAGAAGATTTCATCACTTTACCAAAGGGATAAGAACTACACAAAATCAGGCATTTCTTAATGAGTTCTTTGTAAACTGACTGCTTTTATTTGCAATTTTAACATCATCAATTAGCACTAGTAAAAGCACAGATTTAGAAAAATTAGTAAATGCTTTTGAAATTAAAATTCAATGCAATTTCAACGGGGAAGTTATTATCTGTACTTTATTGCCTAATTTTAACGCACACACACACACACATATATATATATCCTCCTCTCAGATAGGACACATATTTCTCAACAGAAAAATAATGGGAAGTGTATTTAAATAAATATGTTATTTGCTTTATAGTTTTTTCCACTGCTGCGTCCACTTGCCACGTTTTCCACTTCCAATTCTTATTTTTCTGATTCTTAAGATAAAGCAAAGTTCTAATATTCATTATATATAAAAATAAGAAATGTAAATAATATTTAATTTATTAATTTTACCAATTATTCCATCATTATCATCATTTACTTTTATTTAAAAATCATAATAGTTTACCTTTTTCAATAAGTTAATGGTATTCATAATTACCTAGAAAGTCAACTGCAAATGAGTTTAAAGATTTTAGATACAAAATATCCAATAATCGTTATAGTAAATTATTATATCTATTAAAATACATTAATAATTTATATAATTTCTTTAAGCACATTATTATTCCTATTGTTGAACATTTTCCCAACGTCCTATACCATTTCTTACGACATACAATTGCATCTATTCGAATGATATCAGAATACTTTCATACCGGACGCCATTCTTCGAACGTATTGATGATAAAACTAATGTAGGTTGTTCATTGTTAAGGACTCATTATTAATAGAATATGTCATTCTTAAGGCTTCCTGTTTCATAATTGATTGTTTTATGACAAATA
>JAPDSC010098997.1:0-49676 GCA_026290005.1 Latrodectus geometricus | reverse complement strand
TTTTTTTTTTTTTGTACATTAAGAAAAAATTTACTAATAAGTTTACTCTCTGCATATTGATTTTTATTTCGTTATTACTTTAATTTCTTTTTACATACACCTCAAATGTTGATAATAAAACAGAAGTATCATCTTAAGGCAATAGTATAACATGATTGTCTCATAAGTGTGTAGCCAAGAATATTATACATGTGTTATTTCTTTTTAATGAAACATTATATTGAAAAAAAAATCAACACTATTTACTGTTACACCATATAACAAGGGTGTCCAAGACGTCGACCGCGGTCGACTGGTAGACCACGAAGACATTTTAAGTAGTCCACACGACCATCCCGATAATGACCTCGGATATTAACAATTTAATTTATGACTTATTATTAATTTATGACATAGAATCAATGAATTATTTAAAATAAAAATTTACTACAGCCTACGCTTTAAAACCCAAAATAAACTTTGCAAAGATTCACGATTTAAAGATTTATGATTAAAGGTTTAGGATATAAAACATAAAACGGACATGATGAGCGCGATTAAAACATTCAAAGAAACTATGGAAAGGTATGTATCTCAATTAAGAAAACATGAATTGAGAAATTTTAAAAACATGGAGGAAGAGTGCATCCATAATCCAAACCGAGACTTCGAAGATTTCACTTAATACTTATTTTGTTTGAAGAATTTGAAAGAAAATTCGCTGACCTAATTAGCTTGAAATAAATAAATTTTATAATATTTCCATTTAATGAAAATGTCAAAATTGATGGACATTGTCACAATGATGTCACTATGAAAATGTCAACATTGATGGACAGCGTATCTGAAAAAATAGGACATTTAATAAGTATCACATGAGTCAAGGTCGAGGAAGAAATTATTAAATTAAGATGCAATATATTTCTTAAATCGAGAGCATATTTAGTGATACTGATTTTTGGAAATTAATTTCTGAGGAAATGTTTCCAAATATTTACAAATTGATTTTGTATTTCAAATCATACTTTGGATCAAGATATCTTTGAGAATCTGCTTTTTCAACCATGAATAAAAAACAAACTTTGGCGCATTTAACAGATGAACATTTAATTTCATGTTTATGGATTGCAATAAGCTCGTACCAGCCACAATATGATAAACTTGTCGCAGATATACAGTGCCACATTTCAACTAAACGAAGTGAATAGGATGGTCACTTTTTGATGTATGAATACTTTGATTATTTTCATCAGTAAATTTTTGTTTTGTAAATATTGATAGTAAGTTTTTTTTATTTTTTAAATTACATAATTTACTATTTTTTCTTGTTACCGAAATTAAATATGTACGTTAATTTAGCTCTGCCATTGGTAGACCACCTTCGATTTTTTAAATGTGGAGTAGACCCCGGATCCCAAAAGTTTGGCCACCCCTGCCATATAAAGTCATTATTTTAATAAATAAATATTAAAAAGATACTATTTCTTAAAAATTTTACGATATTAGAAATTTTCTTGATTAAAAAATAAACTACAATATTTCTGATATTAGCTTTGTTCTGCTGTGAAAATCATTTTATTCTATATATTTTTTTTATTTGCATACATGTAATAATTTTTCTAGATGACGTAACGATAATATTTAATAAAATAATATTCCTTACTAGAAATTTATTGCAGATTTGAAACAAAATAGATTTATGAGGAATATAAATAATCAATGTTTTAAACAGTAAACTGTTCTGAAGCAAAATAATGGAATTTTAACTTATATTTAAAGATGAGCTAAACTTTTTAAAGCAGAAAATATTTTTAGCTCTTTTATTTTAGAATGTGTGTAAAATGGAATGATTCTATTGAAATAATGTATAAGTGAATCGAAATCATATTAATGCTACAATCTAAGCAATTAAATTTTGAACCTACAGAAAATAATTATTTTATTACAAAATTTATTTTTAAAATAAGCAAATTATTAATACGATAGTTTTACAAATGATTATCTTTTAACGCGATCCATATTAGGTATAAAAGAAATTTTTAAATATAATAATCTTAACCAGAGAATTTCTTGTTTTAAAATGTGGTTATATATTTACTTTACTCTTCTTATTTGAATTAAAAACTAGTTTTCATAATTTATCTTTTAAACATAAAATGATATATTCCACATACGAGTTATTGGGTCATTAAAGTCATATTAATGAAAAATATAAATAAATTCATTTAAAATATAATTGAGATACGTTTTAGTTAGGAATGACAGTAAAATAAATCTCTAATCAATAAAAGAAAGAATAAATACACTAAGAAAATTTATATCTCCCAATCAAATTTTTAATTTTAAATTAAGATACTATATTATCTACAAAATCTTTTTAATTAAGAGACTATATAAAAAAGATATAATTTATAAATGTTTTTCATTCACGCGAGCGCATAATATTATGTTGCGAGTGCAGCACCATTTTGTATAAAAATACTTTCTTATAATGAAAAAATAATTCATGGTATATTGTTATGTATTATTTAACGTGAATTGAAAAGTCAATAGAAAAAAATAGAATATTATCAATTTTTTTCTTATAAATCTGGTGCTTTTGCCAAATTAAATAATATTCTTTTGTTTCTATTTTTAATTATATGTATTCATTTAATCCTTACTGTGAATAAATTTCCTTAAACCTTTGCGAACTTAATAATCAAGACAGTTGAATATTGAAGGCTAAAATTATTTTTTCTAAAATTTTTATAAGTATTAGACAAACTATTTCAAACGGATTCTTATATACGTGAGAGGAGTTTGTTTCCAGGGAGAAAACTATTCATGTGTGACTTCCTTTACAATTTAAGCATGTTTCCTGTTAGTCAGGGAAAGAATGAAAGGGGAGAATGTTTACTTAAATGTAAATGAAACTTTCTGATTATTCTAAACAGATGAGAAACTGCTTTCTCGCCATGATTCATTGCTACAAATTGATGATTATTTCTACTTTTGTAATAACTAAGAACTTACATAACAGATTACATTACATTCAAAAGTATTTTCGGAAATTTAGATCAATAAAAATCATAAGTATAACAAAAATTTATTTCCAGTTAGTTTTTTAAATTTAAAAATTCAAATCTAAAATCTAATGAATCAAATCCTAAAAACAAAGCATAAAAAAAGATTTTAAAATTATATTGTATATAGTTTTCTATTTAAAGAAAAGACAATTTTTTTTTTATAAAAATAAAAATGGAACATTTTTTTATGAATGACAATAAAATAAGTCTCTAATCAATTAAAAAAAAGAAAAATTTGAAAAGAATATTAACAATTCTCAATTAATAAGATTATTAATAAAGTCTCTTTAATTAGGAAACTTTATATAGTAGAGATATATGATAATTATATAAAGTTTTTGCATTTGTAATACAATAAAATATTACTAATGCAAGAACTTTTCATAAAAATATTTTTATAATGGAGTAATAATAGCCTCTTAGCACTTTATTATACATTATATTATGTAAAATTAAATATAAGTCAATAGAAACTCGTTATAAATTTATTAGTTTTTTTCCTACAGTAATTTTGCCAAATTAAGTTGTAAAGATTGATTTGTTTTTATTTATAATTATACATAAAGGATTCTTTTGTTTTTCTTTAAAATTATACTTAAAGGATTCTTTTGTTTTTATTTATAGTTATACATAAAGTACAGTTCATAAACGCTAGATTAATATTTAAAAAATAACTCGAATAATGCACTTGTGAACCAAATATTCCATTTATATTGGAATAAATTAAACGTAACACTTTAAGCTTCTTATTATTACATGCACTGATATATATTTCAATTCAGATTGACAAATGAAGTTAATTTTCATGTATTGTAGCAAGTGATATTTTATCTAAGGTTGTTCAGTTAAGATTAGAAAAAATTAATTTAGCAAATAAATTTGGGCTTGAACGCTTTTGAAAAAAAAAATAAAAAAAAACTTTATCTATGAAGAAAGAGCATAAGTAATATATATTTTTATTTTTGCTAAAAAAAATTAAATAAATTAATAATTTTAATATATTTCTAATTCGTTTGGACTGTTGAATTATATAAACGTATAGTCTAAATCTGCCTTGCTATGTGTGCTGAAAGTACTATAATATTGAAAGAGTTTGAAAAATATTTATTTACTTGCATTAAATAATTATAAAGTTTCTAATAAAAATTAGTTTGTGTTAAGAAAAATATAATGTGAGAAAATGTATTTTTACTAACATTATTTTATCTTACTGTAATAAAAATTTGAAAAGCTTCTGTGGCTCATTGAAAAAGAGAAATTTCCATTATACCGAAAATAATAAATATACAAGAAAATGTAACAAGCAACTTTCTTATTTAAATTGCGTAAGAAATCTAAAACATCATAATTTGTGGATACCGTTTTTCTTTGAACTTCATATTATTTACCAAGTCAACCTAAAAACACTGAGGAATATATTCATTTTCAATTACACAAAAAACAGTTATTTACAAATAATTTTTGCTTTTTAAGTTTTATACAAAAATAAAATATACGTTTTCGTTTTAACCACTTCTATTGGGATGTACAATGCCTTCTGGCAAATACATACAACCCTAGATAGGGTAGTTAGTGGTAAGTGACATCCCCTCCCTCTAAATTGAGCGATGTGACAGTTTTCAGGGGGGTAGGAAATATTCCCAATGAGAACGGGAAACAGTCGACGATTTTTGTATAGTTTAGGAAACTGCCTGTGGAACGAAAAAGTAGTGTATCTGGTTTTAAAGAGGAAACATTTTTCGCAGATTCTTGAAATTTTCTGAGACGCTGAGTCGGTTAACCGCGTTTGATAGACTTTAATTGCCTACATTACTGCTATGTGATATTTATTTTTAGATATAAACATGCTATCAATTATATCGACTGTTGGTACGAAAATGACTAATTTTAGATTTTATGCTCTTCAATCTATTTTCATTTCGTAATTCAAAATTACTAAATCATTCCTTACTTATTGGAAGGAAATATAATGTAAGTTGAAAATGAATAAGTGTTTTAAAGAATAATTAAAACATGCAGTTTCCTAATCAATATGAATTTAAAAGAAATTTCAAATTAATAATGTATTATATATATGAAAACAAAAGAGGCTTGTTCAATGTATATAGCTCAGTTTGCTTAACACTTGTAACTTAGCATTCTGTAAAAGATAAGCAGAATAAACAGTTTTTATTATTGTTTTTTTCATAAAAAACATATCTTATTCAATTGACAACATTTTGAGAACTTAGAACAAGTTTCAAAATAATTTTCTTCAATTAAATTGTACGATTTTAAAAATTAACATCTTGAAAAACTGTAATGCACTGCAGTCTATTAATACTGTTACGTGTTGGAGTAATTATTTGGACAAATTTAAAATTTCCATAGATTACGAACAGCGGTGTTTATATTGGTATTTTAAAATATTTTTTGAAATTATCACCCTAAATTTTTTATTTGGAGATTAAATTAATAGAGATTTATTTCTATAATTCTATTTTTAAATTTCTTTTTTTTTACTTCATATTACATTTATACACTACTGGCAATTAAAATTGCTACACCAGGAAGAAATGCAGATAACAAAATGATATTTATTGGACAAATATACTAGAAATAACAAGTGATTAAATTTTAAAAAAATTTGGCTGGATAGATCTTGAGAAATCAGTACCCATAACAACCACCTCTGGCAGTAATAACAGCAGTTATATGCCTGGGCATTGAGTCAAATAGAGATTGGATCGCGTGTACAGGTACAGATGCCCATGCAGCTTCAACACGATGTCACAGTTCATCAACAGTAGTGACTGGCGTTTGGTGACGAGCCAGTCGCTCGGCAACTATTGGTAAAAGATCTGGAGAACGTGCTGGCAGGACAACAGCCGAAAATGCTCCGTATCAGTGAAGGTCCGTACAATACCGGCAGCATGCGGTCGGGCATTATCCTGCTGAATCGTAGGGTTTCGCAGGGCTCGAATAAAGGGTAGAACCACGGGTCGTAACACACCAGAAATGTAACGTTCACTGTTCAAAGCACCATCAATGCGAACAAGAGGTGACCGAGGCATGTATCCAAAGGCACCCCATAAAATCACGCCAGGAAATGGGCCAGTATGACGATGACGAATGCACGCTGCCAATGTGCGTTCACCACGATGTCGCCAAACATGGATTCGACCATCATGATGCTGTACACAGATCTTGGATTCATCTGAAAAGATGACGTCTCACCAATCGTGCACCCAATTTCGTCGTTGATCACACCATTGAAGGTGCTCATGTCTATGATTCAGCGTCAAGGAAAGCCGCAGTCATGGTCTCCGAGCTGAGAGTCCATGCTGCTGCAAACGTCGTCGAAATGTTCGTGCAGACACTTGTTGTCTTCCAAACGACCCCGTTTCTTGACTCACGGCTCGTGGCGTGGTTGCATGATCCATTACGGCCATGCGGATAATATACCTGTCTTCTCGGCTGCTAGTGATTGGTGGCCGTTGAGATACCGCATGGCGTTCCGTATTACTGTTCTGAACCCATCGATTTCATATTCTGCTAACAGTCATTGGATGTCGACCGACGTGAGCAGCAATATTGCGATAAGATAAACCGCAATCCCGGTACGCTACAATTCGACCTTTATAAAAGTCAGAAACGTGCTGGTACGCATTTCTCCTTCTTACATGACGTATCACAACAACTTTTCACCAGGCAACAACGTTCAAATGCAATTTGTGTATGAATAACCCGCTGAACAATTTCCTCATTTAAACACAATGCAGGTGTCGCTACTGGCCCCTGCTTTGTCTGAATGCAATAAAAAGCTAATCATTTGCATATCACAACACCTTCTTCCTTTAGTATAAATTTTACGTCTGTAGCATGTCGCCTTCTTGGTGTAGCAGTTTTAATGGCCAGTAGTGTATTTTCAAAATTATTTAATTACATCTGTCAATATAAATATTAAATGACATAATTTTTACATATAAATATATAAAGATAATTATTTTTTATTGAATTCAGATTGCTTATTAAAGATACTCAATTAAAGAAATAGATAAAAATCACAAATTAATTTTCAGTAAATTATATAAATTAAGCTTCACAAATATAACTCGAATATGTACCTCATTCAGGATACTGATATAATTACTTGATCATAAATTTATTTATTCAAAAAAAATATTCAAACACTTTATTCAACTAAATTTTCTCGTGTGATATATTTTAATTACTTTCGCGTCACGAGTGAAAAAAAAAAAAAAAAAAATTTAAATTTTTTTTGTTTTTAGAATGTTTTACTAGATATATAATAAAGACATGAAATGTTAACTTTGTAAAATTAATAAAATATTAATTAAAACTTAAATGATATTATATATTTTTTTATTTATTTATAATCTTATGCAGTATTTTTATTTGAAGTATTTGAATTTACTATTTGTTTTAATATTTTAGACATATTTTATCAAAACTATACACGGATGTATCCTTCATTTTTGTATTTGTGAAAACTTAAAATATCTCCTTAAAAAAATGATATAACTAACAAATTTAGTAAATTATAATTTAAAAAAATGTATTGTCTTATATTTATATTATATTTTTGTACTGGACTGTTAAAATTTGGATGAACTGATTAAGCAGATTAAGATTCAGTTATATGCTTCTATTAAAGTACCTTATAGGGATAATGGGAATATATGGCTATACTCTATTTTGATACGTATTTTTAGTTTCCTATTTCAAGTTTGTATCGAAGTTGCATTGTATCATTAAGCAGCATCATTTTAAGCAGAAGATGTAGGAATATTTATTAGATTCAGCACATAATTCTATGAGCCATTTAAAATGAGTTTTCAACAATGGTTTAATTTCAGCCAGAAATAAATTCAGCTAATTAAACGCGTCTTCATATTTAATTGTAAAATATCAATATTCATTCTCTTTCAATCTAATAATTTATCCATTGTGTTATATAGCAATGAATAATTTCGCTTGGAATCTCTTAAATTGCTTACATAATAATTTGTTATTATGTAAGCAAGTCAGAGTTATGTATGTACGTTTTACTTCTAAGAGCTTAGAAATGAAACATACTTTCGAAATTCACACCAAAAGAAATAAGTAAGAAATTTAAAATGATGTGATTACATATTTATTTTGTAGGGATTAAATTTTGTCAAAACCTTAATCATATACAATAATTATAAAAATTTGAAAAATTACTTTTGGTTATTTTAGAAACTAGTATTCTGAATTCAGTTTCATACCTTTACGTTTTTTCAAATTTATAAAAATGTCTATACAATGAAGATAAAAAAATAGTTTTAGTTCAGACTTTTAAAAAAGTAAAAAACAATGGGATACGTAGATGTATCACTAAAATATTTTTCTCACTATAATACTGTTTTTAAGTAATTTCTTGTATATTTTGTAATGAGAATTATTATTTAACAAAGTCACACATTTTTATATATATTTAAAAGAATCATTTTCTTAACATATCAATATGAACTTTATGATAAGGAATATAAAATTTATTTATTATTTTTGAATACAGTTAAGAAACATCTCGAAATTCCACTATCAATGTCAACTAAAACTAAAAGGCATATTATTTAAAATAAATATTCTACAAACAATAAATTGATATACGTAATCATATTTTTTCATCCAAAAAAAAATACTCTAATAAAATCATATATGTTTTTTTTTTATTTTTATTATAAATAATGTGTGAAATTAAGCAAACTTGTAAAATAAACAAATTAATACATTTACTTTAATTTAGAGACTCTTAATATTTTCAGCATTTGCTGAAGTTTCAAAGCAAATAAGCAAATTTTAACAAATGAGAAATTTTAAGATTTCATTCTCCCTATAAAAAACACTTTTTAATTTTTAAGAAAGGGAAATATAAAATGAAGAATAAAAGATAAATTAATAAATAAGCATTACTTTCTTACATTAAGACATTTAGTTTTTTTTTAGATTCTACTAGTAATTTAAAACAAATAAAAATATTTTAAAAAATAACTATTTTAAAAATTCCATATTCTCATTGCATGCATAATTGTTTCTTATGTTTGTCTCATTTGATAAAAAATACAGATTTGAAAAATAAAATTTACATATTTATCATTTCAAATATTCAGCATTAGTAACATTGGAACTAAGAAATATTAGAGTAGTTCTAGAAAATAAATTATTCTTATTTTTATATTTTAAATGTAAAAGAGTATATAATAAATATCTCACTAACGTATCTTTATAAAATGAGTTATAGTTAAAATTGTACGTCTCGGTTAATTATTAGAACCGTGTGATATAATTTAATCTCAAAACAGGAAGTTTTTGTGGAAATTTGTAGAAATGCTTTGATGATGATCATATAAAATATTTATTCATTATTAAATTTTGTTTAAGTATCTTGATTGCCATAAGTAACATATCATTCTATATTCAAAAAAAAATTAAGTTATTACACAAATGAATTTCCTTTTACGTATATTCAATAAACATTTGAAGTATAATTTTCAATTATTTATAATTTAACTCAGATACTTGAAACCAATTTTTTTTCAAACTCACTTGAGAAAGTATTGAGAACAAATAATAAAAAATGATGAGATCTTAGTTTAAGTTAAAAAATAATTACGAAATAAAACCATACATTTATTATGTGTCTTTGCTTTAATAAATTCGATTCATTATTGTCAAGAAAAGCAATAATTACATTTTGTTTCATTTTAAAACATATTTGCTGCTAATAAATAAATTTCACGGCTTAATGTAAAGTTTATGTAAGTCATCCTGATTTACGATCCCTGACCCCTCAAATACTGGGATCATCTCATTGTGGTGAACGGCTTCACTGAGTTGAATGGTTGAAGTGCTTCAGGAGAGTATTCTCCTGGTCTTAAGCATGCAAACTGTTTGTTTTAAGAATAGCTAAGATTTGCAAGTAAGTGATCAAATTTAGAATTCTGTCATACAATGCTATGGCTCCTTAATCTACAGAAGCTGTTTTCCAATAAGTATATTAAAAGTGAGTTGGAGTTTTTCAAAATCTTCAAAGTACTTCTCAAAAATATTTTGGCTAAAAATATTTATGAAGGAAATAATAAACATGAGCAAATATAAATATCAATTTTTATTTTCATTCAAAACTCTGGACCAAATATCTTACTCAAGAAAATTCATTCAAAAGTAAACATGAAATACATGTTTATCCTAAAGAACATTTACTTAAATCATAGAAAAATAAAAAAATGAGAAATCTCAGAAAAACTTCATTGGAAAATAACTATTAAATTAATTTATTTTTTATTCATTTATGGATTTGAATGTGTTATTTTCTGAACTATCTGTCAATAGAAATGTATGAAGAATACGTTTTCCAATAACTGAAATAGTAATAAAAATTATCATTGTAATCATCTTATAGCTATTTTATTATAATATATGCAATTCTTCTATTAATAAAAATTAAATATTTTATTAATTTAATTTTTTTAACAATGTTAACATGATAATATTGGTGAAATGTTAATCGCTCTTAATTTACTTTTTATTTTAAATTTTAAGCAAAAGTATCATTAAAAAATTAATTAAATGTCAGAAATTTTAACAGAAGATTGCGTTCATATTCATATACTCTAAGTTTGAGTGTAATAGTTATAAATAAAAAAAATGTTCAACAATAAAAAATAAATGTAAATACATTCTTGAATAAAAATAATAAGCTAGCAAAAAATATCCATTAAAAATTAGTACTGATTTCAGTAATATAATAAGTTGAAAACTTAATATAATTTACATAAAATACGAAGTTTTGAGAAATAAATTTGTACGAATTTTAAGATATTTAAATGATAAAAGCAAAATTTTTTCAAAATAACTTAACTACATTTTTCTGATCATAAAAAATTATGTATAAACTTTGGCACTAAATTGAATATTATCTGCACAAATATTTAGAAACAAAAATGGATATAATTTTCCAGTTATAGATAATTTTTTCAAAGAAGCGAAAAAATAAAATTGTCGATAACTGAAAAGTTAATAGTACAATTATATTTAAATAAAAATGAATATTTTAAAAGTCTAATTATACATATTGTTGTTCTTTGTAATCTAGAACTAAAAGAGTTTATAGTGTTTTTTATAATAAAAAAAATACAGTGTAAATTCAAATTAATTTTAAATGCCTATTCCTTAAAAAGAAAAAAAAATACTTACTTTCAGCTTTTTTTTTAGCAATTTTTTCCACACAAATATCTGGAATACATTAAAGTTTACTTCTATGAAATCATAGCATTTTCAAATTTAATTTACAATTTAAATATCATAAATGGCAAAATAATTAAAAGAGAGGGTTTTTTTTTTTTTTTTTTTTTTAATTGAAAGAAATAAAAATTTTACTATTTTTGTTTCTTTTTTTTAAAGAAACATTTACTATTTTTAAAGAAAAGAAAATAGTACTATTTTTTCTCTACATCGGTAAAAACAATCACGTATAGTTTACTGACAAATAATTAATAGATAACAATACCCGTAAATGGATGATACAGATACAACCACTTGAGCATTGCCATGATTGGAGTATAATTTCAAACAGCTTCGAGCTGCCGCCTAGTCGTTCAACTAGCAGACATAATTTCAATAGTGTCGATAAGTCAAAACAGCGGAGTGAACCTGCTAGTCTACCAGGAGTTTCCCTATAGATATATAACATTTGTTTCCTACCGGAATGTTTAAATATGGAAACCTATTGACATTAACATTTGTAGGAAGAAAGCAGAAAGTTTAACGCATTGAGAGTAATGATGATCAATTTCTATTCATGTGATTAAAATGAATTAGTATATTTCTTTATTATAAATATTTAAAAGTAATTCTAATAAACGATTTGAGCAATTAAAAATCAGTAACTAAAATTTTTCAAAGTTTGGGGTACATTTCAAAGATTAAAAATTATGAACATCGCAAAATTTAAATAGTCAATATAATGAGAAAATTAATACATTATACCAAAATATATAATATATAATAATTATGCGGAAATATAATTTTTTTAAACATTGTTCATTCAATAATCATTTGAAGAAATATATCTTTATCTACAAAATAAAACAGATTATCAACAACTATTGTTTGTAATTTGTAAATTTCATTTCGTATTTAGTTGGTTAATATATATATATAAAATAAAATTAACTCCAAAACATTGATGATTACATTCAGGTAAAATAAATTATAAAATTACGAAAATATGAAATTTATTTCTAGAAAGGTATATTTAATACTTGAACTACATCACTCAATGTTACTATGAAGGTGAAAGTCAAAACATTAATATTAAATTTCAAAATTCATTTAATTTGTATTTGTTATATATATAATATGTATAAAATTTCTCTGCATGTATATATATATATATATATATATATATATATATATATATATAAACCCGTTGTTTATGTAGACATATTCAGATATTCGATTTCATGCTTACTTGCTCATCCATGCCAAAAAAGAAATGTTTGATTCGATGATCTATTATCCCTCATCTATTGTTTTTTTTTAAATAAAAGTAATAATGTATTCATAAGCATACGTCATCGAGTAGTAGTCGAACTTTCGTCTGTACCCCAGGGAAATCTCGAGTCTATCTGTTCTAGAATCTATCATTAATATTCTAAGACGCAATAATATTTGTTGTAGCTTAAGTCAATTTCTTATTCAATAAAATTCGCAAGAATTCTTTGATATTATAAGAAGCATAAATCATAGTTTCATTACAACAATGATAATTTATTTTATTTAAATCCATGTTTCGATTATAAATTACTAATTACTTATGCTTCAATTTTGTATAATATCAATTTTAAATTCTAAAAATTCTTCCTATACATTATATTCAAAGGATTTTAAATTTGTAGAGATTAATATTTTATTCAGATTAAATTTATAAATATTCATATCAATGGATAAACTAATTGAAATTTACAAATACGTATTGTAATAAAGCAATGATTGCTACATCTTATTTGCCTATTACATTATATGTAATGAAATTTCGAATTATATAATATATAAGTATTTACATACACCCAAATAAAATATCAACAGAGTCAGCTTCATCAGTGGGCGTTGACTATATTGACTCGTAGTATGGCTTTTCTACCATGGCTGAAGCCTAATATCTAAATCAAGTCATAATACCCTGAAGCCATATTTAAAATTTTAAATTGAAAAAAATAAAAAGAATTAAGGAAAAATACCAACTATAGTATCCAAAAACACGAAATTTCAAATCTTTAAAATTGCAAATAAATAAAGAACGCAAACAAGTTATTGATATGCAATCAAAGAAAACTTTTTCTTTATTTATTTTACAGCGCAAAACAATGAATTTCAATTTATGAAATTACTCATCTTTAAATATTGCTTAAGAATCTGTGTACAGTTAATAAATAATAATATTTTTCCTTATGAATATATTTACAATTAAATTCTCTCAGAAAGAAAGGGTATCAATAATAAAACTTATAAGCAATGCTTTCAGTTTTAATTGTTATTTATATATGTAATTTATATACCGAAGAAATTAATAAATGACTAGCTTTATTTATACAAAATGCAGTACATGGGACAAATTATAAAAAAATATGTTCTTTTGCTTTCTAGAAAAATATGGGAAAAAGAATAATCCCATTTATTATCCTCCATAAAATAAATAAATATAAACATTACTTTTTTAACAATAATAGTCAGTATTCTGACAATATTCTATAAATATGTAACATTAATTTTCCGAAAAGTATTTTGTAAAATAGTAAATTGAACTGCATTGGTTTGTAACAAAATAAATGAATTCACACCTATTTGCTTCTATATAAAATACAAAATTTTTATTTTTGGATTACTACTCATCAATTGTGTTAATATATTATATAGCAGGATACTTAACAAAAATTAAATTTTTAGTTCGTATTAAAAATACAACTTCCATACCTATTTCATTGATATTAAAGCAGTATAGTATTTTCTAATCAGATCCTTTTATAATTTGAAGTATTTATCAGATGAAAAATTTAAAGCAATAATTGATACATATTAGACTGCGTTAAACAAAATAATTAAATTTTATTAAAATTAAAATTATAATTTTATTTAAATAAGTAAATTTTATTAAAATTCTTTATGTTTGTTATTAAAATTCTTTATGTATGAAAAATATGTTTGAATTAAAATATTTAATAAAAAAGTAAATTTTATTAAAATTTACTTTTTTATTAAATATTTTAATTCAAACATATTTTTCATGTTTGTATAAAATATAAATTTAATTTAACTACTTGCGCTGGGAAGACGTGCCACGCACATCGTAATGCTTTTGTCACAGAATCGTCAATGACGTGACATGTACGTCGTCACTATATACATATATAATGATATTCTATATAACAACGAGATATACTGGACTGTTCTGGTACATACGTCAATGAATTCTTTGCCAGCGCAAGTAGTTAAAAGACTATATAATATTCAAAGTTAAAACTTATAAATTTTAGAAAATATTCTTCAAATTTTTTAAAATAGACTAATGCCTTTTCAATGGAAATAACGGGATCTACCATGTTCTTTCTTAAGATTCATATTAGAAGAATTCACATAGAAGATATCTTTATTTTATTTAAAATCTTAAGCATTTTTCTAGAAACTTTGTAAATACAACATTAAAAATCAATAAAATTAAACATTTAAAATAAAGAAATACTGATAACATTTGAAAAAAAAATATTTCAGATAAAATATAATTTATGATAGGTATAAACTTAATATTTATTAATATTTTCAGTCATTATATTCTAGAGAAAGTTAGTTAAGCGTTAAGCACATAGTGAGCAAAACATGAGCAATTGTTTTAAGAATGAAAGTTTTGTATGAGTGGTAGAATAGACTAGAATACTATATACGAGGCTATATACAAAATCTATCTTTTAATTAACTTACCCACTTAAAATGAAATAATAGAAAAATAGTTTCAGAGAGCAAGGAAAATGTTTTTATTGAAAAGAATATCGAAAAGGTAATTAAATGTCAACATTTTTGAACGTGACAACCTTCAGAATTAATAATGTAGCCAAACCCAGTCACAATATTATAAGTTACTTGATTCAGGGTTTTTCTTTCAATGCTTGTAAATGAGTCAATGATGTATTTCTTGAAGATTTTGAGGATGTTTGGGTTTATCTGGTTGACCAAGTCTTTCATGTGTGGCAAAGATAGAAATCACGCGGGTTCATATTCGATGAATAAGGTTGCCAATGCAGGGCACCAATATAGTTCTTAGGGTATTGATAAGCAATAAACAGGATTACAAACATTCAATTGAAGGTGTCAAATCGTCTACCTATGCGAAATAGTTTCCTTTAATACTGTCCACCACCGCATTAATAATTAGTGACATCTAGTAAGTCTCTGATAAGTTATTTCATTATAAATTTGTTTATTATTTAATGACATCCTGTATATAATCTAGGATACATTTCTCAGATATCCCTGGAAAAGAAAAATAAATAACTCTAGAAATAGATTTTTTGAATACAGCAAACAGATGAATACAGAAATAGATTTCGAATACACAAACTTATTCGGTCCAACAACTTCTGATCTGCACGAATAGTTACCTTTTGTAGATGCAGTGGTCTTACGTTGACAAACACAAGGTTTGAGGATTTGCAGAAATGACAATTTTATCAGTTCATCTGACTAGAGAATAGAAATGGGAGTCATTCTAGGACCACGTCTTCTTGTAGTCCAACCCTCCAGTATCGATTCAAATATATTGAATATGTGATCAAGTAAATATGATTTCTGCATAAGGAATTGAAAATGACACACTTATATTCAGTTTGAAAACAATTTCAATTCAAATATCTCTACTATAATGATAATTTTCTAATGCTGGTTTGATAATTTGATTTACTTTAACATATATTAGTATCTAGAAAATCACTTTTTTTAATAATTATATTAATTTTCTTTTATCCTTGTACATTTACAATTATTTCTGTACCTTCCATTCATAACTTATCAGTGCTACCGTTAAGCTATCGCAATATCTTAGAAAATAAAAAAAAATATCGTAACATATACTTTTAATAACTTCATGAATTAGACAAAACTGACGAAGTGAGATAAACTTCTAAATTAATATTTAATATGTTATCCAATTTTCTGAATTAAATAATGTAATTTATATTTTACTTTATAATATCCAGTCAGCTAATGAAATTTTGAAAACCTTATTATAGGACGGACTTAATGAAAACTTATTCTAGAAAAAACCAATGACTTATACGATAAATGTAACTGAGAGAAAAGTTTATGTCTTTTTAATTTAGAAGCAGAAGCATTGACACATACGCGTATGATTTTTACCTTGAGGACATGGTGTCAACAAATTATTTTATGTTCAAGAGACACCACAACGTATTATATTTGGTATTGGTAAGACAGCAACCTCAATTGGTTTGAGGACATATGACTCCAAAAGTAGAGAATTTAATGAGTCTTCTAACATATTGGTTTGAAAGGTAACTAGGTCGCTAACAGTTTGGCCAAACCTGCCTCTGCCATCCTCACATGATAAACAAGGATAATCTTTGATTGCACTAAAATACTGTGTTAAATGCCTTTTAGAGAGTTATAATTAAACACACTTGGTACTTTGGAAAACAGACTCTATTCATGTCATCAGTTCAATATTCGAGGAATGTATGTCTCACGCTTTTAAGTGGTCATGTCAAATCACTTAAATATAAACAGGGAGCAGGAACTTTCCGGAGTGTCATTGGTCCAAGGTTGAACATCCCTCCTCCTGACCATATTCTCAGATGGCTGGGTTTTACGGTTCCCAAGATATTAAAGGATCCATTCCTATGTTTAGTTTTTTAGAAATTTTTGGATTCATGGAGATGGTGTAGCAACACTACATTATCTGGTACTTGAAACAGCAACACAGATTAAATTATCAACATGGAGGATCTTTGATTACGTATAGAATAAAATTCACTATGTTCTAGGAATCAAAATCACATCCTTTCCATCTTGTAGACATATCTAAGAAATATGCAAATATAAAGTGTAAGCAAATCGACTCTGTATTTCAGCATGTTGAGTAAATATATCTTCCTTCACTCTCTACTTTTTTTAGACATAATACTTTTTTTCTCCTTTAATGTTATTAATGAGTTTGTGTTTTCAATTAAATTTTACAAACATTGTTTATAAATCATTCCCATACCATGTTTTATTAAAAATGAAAAGAAAATACATGTGTACAATTTCACCCAATTGTTGTAATTATAACACTTTCTGTATTTGCAATTTAAGCAATTAAATATATATAGAAAATTTATATTGCCTTTAACATTGACTTACATTATATATAAACTCGCATTATATTTAATCTCGCATTATTAATAAACTTGCATTCTATACTTTTAAATCTATAGAAATTTCTTTACATGAACAATATCACTTAAGAAGAGACTTCTTAACGAATTGACTTCCTATACAATTCGTTAACAATTTGTTGAAATCTTTGTTTATAAAAGGTAACTTTCAATCGTATTTTCAAAGGCATATTTCTCGGCTTAAATTTAACACTCAAATATCTCTCAGCCATTGACGAGAATTATCGAATTCTACTGTCTCGCAGAAGCTCACATTATAATGCGCAACGCATGAATATTTATTATGTCGCAACATAATTCTGCTCATTCGCCACTCAGAATCCACTTTCCTGAAAGGACACTACTTGTCGGCTAACCGGAAACTCAGTTTATTTGAAGCCCATTCATATTTAAGTATAAACAGTGGACACTCTCAAGTAGTTTTGAATGTCCATTCAATTTAAAATAAATGAATGATTTAATATAATTCCTTCGTGGAAATATATCATCAGGGATGCATTATAAAGTACTCCTAATTAAATTGCATATATTTAGAATTAAAATAATTAATGACAATTTACCAGAATAATTAAAGAACATGTGTGAAAAATTCTTATCGAATTCCTCTGAAAGGCATACATAGAAAGATATTTCCTTGAATTGAAAAGTATAAATTTTATTTCACGATAATGAATTTTAAATGCTTTCCATTAGCTAATTGGTAAACATAAATTGTAAACATTACTTTGATTATTCTAACTGATATGCATAGTCCTTTAGATGCAGTTAATAATATTAAATTAGAGAAAATCTGTTTCGATTAAAGTAAATAAAGTATGACATCAAATGCAAAACATATATACAATAAGTATCATCACCACCTATTCGTAGACAGTATATAATATTAAATACTTTTATTATAAATTTCAGCTTCCTATGTACCTTTAAAACTAAATCCAACTGGAATGAATTTTATACTTAAAGAATTTTTAAGTTTAATATTGTTATAATTATAGCAATATTTAATATTTAAATTGTATTCAAATGAAATATATTTGGAAATTAAATTTAATTAATATATATTTATTACTATAAATAAAAGCCATGATTGATGATTTTAATTGAGGGAAACATAAACAAATGAATTATTATTTTCTAACTTCGAACTGAATACTAATTAATATATTTTAAAGAAAAATATTTATCAAATAATCATTTCTAGCTAACGTATATCTTGAAGTGAAGAATGAAAATATAATTTAAGAAGTGATGTCTCATTTTAAATACATTTTAATTTCATATATTTTTCTACATAAATTTTAAAGATTTCTTATGATTATTACAATAATAAAATATATGTACATCACACACAATAACATATTGAAACTGTTATTATAAAACTTGTAAGGAGATAAAACAATTCAAGTTATCAAGTATAAATTATATCTGGTCGAAGGGATTTGTTACTCAACTGTTATTTTTGAACAAAAATATCATTCACTAAATCTGGGTAGAAAAAACATAAACCCAAAATACGAAGATCTGATTATTGAATTTGTTAAGTACAACAGAACATAATCAAAGAGTTGAAGATTTGTCTACTGAATTCCTAAAATACAAAAATTAAAAATTATTTGTGAATGGGTGTTATTATTTATCAACTTTAAAGCTCATGAAAAAACTGTATTTTGTTATTTTGATGATAATTTAGAGTTTATATAGTACTCTTAAATTAATTATATGAATACAGTAATAAATATTCTATTATTAACCCTTAAATATGAATATCATTTTTTCATGATGGAAATATGAGTATCATTTAGTTTAAACATTAGTTCAATTAAAACATTGGTGACACATCCATGATTATTTACAAATACCCCAAGTAATGTAATTGAATGTGATATGTATATAAATAGGGGTAGTGTGCTAGAAGTCAACAGGAAACGATGAATTTCTCATTAATGATATATTTTTCCAATAATAGTATTTATAATATAGACATACCAATATAGGGAACAAAGTTCTCATAAATGAATCTAGATAAAAGATGTTCACTATTTTAAAAAAAATGCTAGAGTGGTTTGTAATTTGAAAAAAGAATTCATTTTTTTATGTCTTATTTCTTTTTTATTTAAATTATCATCATTCCCATAAAGCCAGATGAAAATACGACTAATATGAGGATGAAAAGAAAAAAAGGGCTTCATCAGAGGAAGGAAATCACACTTTTGAAAAACTCCAATGGCTTCCTTTACTTCGAATTATATTTTGTTCTTCTCTATGCAGAAAATATCTCTTCAATGCTTGTAAGCAGTTGAAGAATTTCGTTGATGCATCGCTCCCATTAAAACAACATGCTTACTGAATCTTGATCAATTTTTCTGATTTCTTTTACAATTAGATAAAAACCACATCTCATTCGATGTTGTTAATGTGATGACTTAGTCGTAAAAATCAAATTTTTGTCGAGTGCCAGTCACATATTTTTTTTTAATTGTTGTTGCTGAGTAAAAATAAAGCAAGTTTACATTAAAGACCCACAATGTTGAAAACTGTATCAAATGTTAAGATAAAAAGAAAGAAATTCAAAGATAATAATTGTTTGAGATTACAGATGTATACATTTAGTGAATGCAGATCTCTCGTTCACATAAATTTGAGTTTTTGATATATATGGCAAATGCAGCAACTGGTAAACACCGATTGAAATCTCTTAACTATACATACTTCTTATTGTGTTACTGTCAAAGAATACAATTTACGTTACTGTGTTAAAAAATAGAGGGCATTATTGAAAGATTTATCATATAAATTTATATAATAATTTAATTATAGTTAATAAAAGTAGATATTAAAAAAACACAGATGATTTAATTTGATATATCATTTTTACTTAAATAAAGACAAAATTTTAAGACTCCAATCTATAACGTGAAATATTTGCTTAAAAAACCTAAAATTAATTATATTTTATATTAATATATAATATAAAATAATCCTCCCTAAAATGAGATCCATTGTTAAAATAAATGAATGTAACATGGAAGAAAAACGCATTTTGAAACACTTATCAGAATGAAATGTCAGCTTTAATATCTGTACTAAGTTTGGCATATTTGTATAAGACAGCAGCTCAGAAATATAGATTAAAATGTATTTTATAATACTTAAAAATATTACACTTAGAAAAGAGATTTAACTAAAATATAGTATCATTGAATAACGAAAAATCCTATTTGTATTTTTAGCACGGAGTAGGTTTCAAAGTATATTTCAATATAAGAATTCAAATAAAAGTGTTATGTGAAGAAATATGAAACAAATTTAATACATGATTTCAAAAATCTATTTGAATTTAAGCATGATATATCTATATAGATATACTTTAAAAGGATAATAAAAGGACTTTAAAAAGATTTAAAAGGACTACTTTTATTTATTTATTAAAATTTGTTATTTAAAAAGTTTGAAATGTAAGTATAAAGAGTAATAAATGATTTAGAAATTTGTCAATTAGTTATCGTTTCTATATTCAAAGCAATATTTTCTACACAAGGTGATTGGTCTACCACTAACAAAAATAAGAAATATTCTCAGATTTGAGCTTCTGTTTTTAAATTACGGGTAAGAGAATTATTATTTTATATTTTATATTTTTATCCATTTCTGGGTATGTTCGAGCGATTCATATATTGCACGTGGTGTAAACTGGAAAATAAAAAAATACTTTCGTTATCTCTTGCTGACTGAAAATATTTATGTAATCAGCGATAAAGATATATTCAGAATAATCCCACAGTATTATTCAAGGAGATAATTAGTATTGACGAAGTTGTTTAAATCAATATTACGATGGAATTAAAACTATAATATTGTTGTTATATAATCTTTGTACATTTAGCACTTATTACTAGTCACTGTACGATATAAAATATTTGATCTAAAATAAGGGAAAAGAAAAAATAAATATGACTTTCTATAAAGCTGAATATTAACCAATTTTGAAATTTAACTCAAAACTTGTGGATTCGACGTCATGTTGACTCTGTCTTTTAAGTAACGATTACATTTTGTAATATATTAGTCTTAGCCGGTCCCTCTTCATTACAACAGTAATCAAACTTTAGGATTTAACTATGATATTATTTCATCTAATTACATGTTATGCTTTAACTTGATTCGATTAATATTTCAAATTAAGTATGGTTTAGTATAAAATAGTTTTGTAACTTAAATGTAAACTATATTTAACTTAATAAATTAATGAAGGTTTTCTTAGAACTAAATATTTCATGCTTATTATATGAAGGACATTTTCAATCATACGAATTAAGTATATTATCCACAAGTATATTCCTTTGGAGTGTAGGGATTATTAATGCAAAATTCTGCAATTGTTGGAATAATCGTTTGTTAATAATCATTTGAAGATTTTTCTATCTAACTATTAACTAAATATTTGTTAAATAAACTATGAACTAGATTGAAATGTTACTTTTCTAATAATATAATTATTATTATGTTAAATTGAAATTCTGTTAATAAATAATATTCACTAGTGCACCAGAAAAATCAAAATAATGTTTCAAGTAAGTAAGTGATGTAGTATGAAAAGCAAAATTATATTTGTTCTTAAACATAATTTTGCTTAATTTAACCATACAGTGCAAAATTTTTTCAAGTATCTTTTGAATATTAATGCAAATTATCTTCTTATTATTATTTGATCACCATTAGATATTACCATAATTAGTCAAAATTATTTAAATTTACAGACATTTTTCATTCCAAATTAAAAAAAACAAAAAAAAAAAAAAAAAAAAAACATTATATAACAACTAAAAATACGACAGTCCATGTATTCGAGGATTCTTTAAGTTATAAATGCATGTACAAAATACTTTTAGAGAATGATTCTAATAATTTACAGAAATATACAAGTTAACTGATAATATGAATCTTCTTACCAGAATGTTGAACACAACTGCTTGATAAGTATAGTTTTATTAAGGACTAGTTGTTTTTAAATTCCCCGTTATTATTTAATAAAATATATATTTCTTATAGTTCTAACGTTTAAAAAGTTTAATTTGTCAAAAGTATAAAAAGGAAAATTTTATTCTTTTGGTAAAAAAATAAGCATTTTGATTTACAAATCACTTTTTGATTAAGCTGAATTTGTAAATTGGCTATCTTAGAAAAATCTAGGATTTTCACAATAATTAAATATTAAACTTAATCTTCTTGGCAATGGGGAATCATTTTCGTTTACTTACAAATTTTATTAAGGATTATTAGAAAGATAAAATATGCTAAACCACGTATTTTGAAGAAATATAAACTATAAAACTATACATTTTAAAAATGACTTATTCCTATTTCTTTATTGCCTTTACTATTCATATAGCGTAGTATACTTATGAATATTAGTGATTATAGATTAACATAATTTTTCATTCTTTAAGGAATGCAAATATCATAAATAAATTCTCAAATTCTTAGTACATATCTTAAAGTTATTGAAATGCTTAAATATAAACTTTCAGTAAACAACTTTAGATTATTTTTACTTTACCTATTAAGTTATTTTTTACGATCAAGCCGTTTCATAAAAAAAAAAAAAAAAAAAAAAAAAAAAAAAAAGCTTTTTTATTAATTTACCTCCACGCAAAATGTTGAAAAAAAATTTTAAGAACACTCTACTCTAAAATATTTTAAATTAAACGTCAATTCTTATTACTTTGTTTAACACGTAATAATATATGACACATTTACCGAACCATACATTTCCTTGATACTCAGTTTCGCTATATCTCTTTACGTAAAATGATGAATTGGGAAAATACACACTTTTAAAATTAAGGAAAAGGGGAAGGATTTTTACCTGTTTCATGTGAAATACTTTTTTAAATGTTATCACATTTACTGATTGTTAAGGTATTTAATATATTTTACAGATAAGAAGTATTTTTCCTTTTGGCATTTTGTAATCTCTATATAAGATAATAAGATTAAATATCTATTTTTTCTTTTTTTAAATTTTTTTAATTTTTTACAACATTTTTTTGGATTAACAAGTAACTTTACATGTCTTGCCAAACTATTTAAGCAGCAAATAATGAAAAAAATTCCAGTTGTTGATAGATATTTTAATTTCAAATAATATGACACTATTAGATGAATTGAAAATAAAATATGGATTGATCCACTTTTTTTAATATCTGGACTAAGAGATTGGCTATAGTTAAAAACATTTATCATTTTGCTGAAGTTTATACTTCTCCAGTTTTTTTATGAGATTTAATTTCTGTGTAACATGTCTATATTTTAAATCCATGACTTTGCGCATTTATGTGTAGTTATACTGGATTAAAAGTAAAAAAATAAAACAAACAAGAACAAAGAGTGTTCTTACATAGCTTCACAATCACTTTCAAGAAGCATAATATCTAACTAGCCCCTGAACATGAAGATCCACATTAAAATAAAGCAAATGACTCTGGACATGTCAAGAATTCCTAGCTGCAGTACATATTTTGCAACAATGAAAATGATCCCAACCTAAAATATCTTAAATATTCTTCCTCAAGTATCTATATAAGTGACCAGACATCTCATGACTTCATGAAAATTGAGTTTGACAGGTGTTTGAGGCTAAATTTAAACTATATTGAGTTCAGTGCCATTTACTGCCAAGTCTTAATTTTATACAATACTCGATACATTTTGATGTAGAGAAGAAAACATACTAAAAAGCAACAGTTAATTTTTAAAACAATCACATATTGCTTTTATATGCATAATATTGTTAACTATACTGGCCATTGGCTTGCGTTTCATTCATAAATTTATTTTTAAATCCACACGTTTGCACACGAGATATTGAACATCATTTAACATTTCTTTCTGTATTCATGGTGGATTACTTTTCATAATGGAGGATAAGATAAGAGACATTCACAAAAATTACCATTGGTTAACGTAAAATACACGTCATATATAAGCCGTAAGATGAGCAGATTTGTTTACAAATAATACATTTGTTATTGACATATTGCTAATTGTAAGTAAATTTTAAAAAATGAGGTATTACTGATAAAAATAATTGAATAATATTACTAAAATTAATTGTATGTGTATTGTAGATCATTTTAGTTTAACCATGCAATACCAATCCAAGTATATTTTATTCCTATTTCAAATTATATTCTCTTATAGTTTTGTAGATGATGTAAAATTAATTATAGTTAGGAACCACTTGTTTTAGAAGTAAATAATAGTGCATTTGGAACACACAAAATGAATATGTTTAATTTATTAATAAGTTTTGACACACATCTTTCTAGTTAAGAGTAGGCATTCTTTCTAATTCATTGCGGCTATTAGCATATGATTGTTTTTGTCAATAGCTCAGTTTTACGATTTGTGTACTCTAGAAATAAAACGTAAAAATATCAGCTTTTGATAAATCTAGAAAAATTACTTTGGAAAACATTTAAATTAGCAAATTTATCACGATGTGATTTACATCCATACATAAATTTATTCAATTAATCTAAAGTTAAATATACATTTCGGTTCATATATTTCGGATGAATCTATTACGAGTGTAATTATAAGATACACATAATTAGTGTCAAAATTTTAGAATCATAAGGAGAAAAAAAATGCATCTACAAACTATTTTGTGCTATTCTAAGTTGATTTGTACCTTAACATAATAGCAAATTGCATTAAAGGTAAGATATAAGGGCAATATATATATATATATATATACTACCATATTTCATCTATTTCTCCACATGCCGAAATCTGCGCTTACACCAGTTTTGACAAGTTTAGGTAGGCACTGTTCAATATACGACGTAGTTGTGTCCATCTTTTGTGTGTCCAAAACAACACTTTTTTAATTGCACTCCATTTGAAAAATGCAGATATCATAACCTATTTAGATATTTTTCATAACCAATCATGATTTTATGAAAGCTTTGTTTGAGTTTTCATCATCAAACATTCACATTTTATTTTGAACTTTGGTCGGCAAAACGTAATAGTACAGCCAAGGTAATAGTACAGAACTCACAGTCCTAAGCAAGTTTCATTAACTGTCGTAAGGCTGTTCACTTACCAAGGCTGTACTGCATCAAATATTTTCATCTTTCGACGTCAAGTCTACAATAAATCGCATGTTCTTCCCTCAAACAATATTGCACCCAAATGTAATTGAAAATTTAGGATAAATGATCACTCAGAATACAATGAATTCTTGTACATGAATGTGTAATGTCGCATCTATCTTCTGATATGGCATAATCGACGATCTTTGTCAAATATTTTTTTAGAACAGAAATACAACGCGTTATTCTCTCCATATTCTTGAGCGTCCTCAAGAGTTAAATCCTCCCCTTTTGAATTTTCTACTCTTCCTAAATATAGACGTAAGATGTGGCCAATCATTACTTAATGCAAATGTCATTTCTTCCCTCCAATGAGTTAGGTTTAAAAGGCACATTAAAGTATACTTCACAATTGCACTTATCTCACCACGTAACTATGATGCCCAAATCCACACATTAAATTATCACTACTAATGAACAACTGAATCCACAGATGTGTCGCTAAAGCTTATGCATATCTATACTCAGTTGTGTTGTATGCAAAAGTGGTCATATTATTGTACAATGGCAATAATATATATTTGCCATTGTACAATCATATGATTTTACAATGGCAAATATATATTTTATACAAGCATGGTGATGTCTGAACATGCTGTAACTCGCAACCTAATCAGTGTTTTGTTAAGCCTTATTGAAAAATATTTATAGTCTCCTTTGTATAGGTACATATAAATACGATGTTAGGAGCTAGACTAAGGCATCAAAAAGTGCATTTCACGATTAATTAAGTAAAACGGGAAAAAATATAAATATTTTAGAATTACAAAAGGGTCATAAATTTAGTGACCTCTTTACACGAGGCACATTTTTAAAGTTAACAGATCTCACTGTGTTCCCAAATGTAGCTAAATTATATGTTTTCAAAAGTTGGAATCAGAGTTCACAGTCCTAAGCAAGAAAATGTGTCTATGTTCAATTTCAAAGAGCGTTCTCGGAGACACCTTTCAAAACTTGTACGGCATATCATAAAATATTTGGGATTCAAATGACAAAACGTTATGCAAAGAACAGACCAATAAGATTCAGCTTTGATGCTGCATATAACGTTATGAACTATTTGAATTTATAAGTAGCTACGTGTGAGAAATGCAAACATTACTGTTCGCAATGTAAAAAGTGTTCTCGGTGATAACAGGAAATAAGACAATGGACGGCCACATTTTAAATTGATAAAGGACGTGAAATTTTGATAATTCAAATAAAGTCAACAAGTATATTTTTTCAATATTCAAAATTTAAAAAAAATAGAATTTCTACAAACAAAAAACTATCTACGAATAAATTGAAACTTTCGTGTTTCAATTTGTTTGTAGAAAAAGTATTAAACTCCAATTTAACTCTTCGATATCACTATATATCGAGAGAAATGACATATTTATATTTGTTTATAAGATGAAAGGATTTTCCATTTTGACACCATGAGAAATGTTTTTATTTGTATGATAGAAGCAAATACAAAAAATACGTAATTTCTTGATTTTTGTATATCTGATTTTAGTATTGCAAAGAAATTAATTAGCTAAAAATGTATTGATAATGGAATAAATTATGCAACAATTTCGTTAAAGATTTATAAGACTCCTTCACATCAGACAAGCATAGTTTTGATAAATAATTTTACTATTCTGTAAACTTAAAACAAGAAAACATTTCCAATTTCAAATGGAAATATGTTTATCAATTTGAAAATTTGTAAAGGATTTTCCTGCTGCTTAAATCTTCTTATAAATGATTAACTCATTTATTTATTTCTTCATGATTTACTCTTTAAAATTTACAATAAAAATACACAAAACAAATTTTAAAGAGCAACGCCTTTATTTTTCTATAAAATATATTTTATTTTAAGAATGCTATAATAGATATCTGAGATAATTATTCACATTTTCAATAATGATTGAATATAGTGCCAAATAAATGCGAAATATATATGTTAAAAAAAGAGACAAATCATCTTTTTTTTTTTTTTTTTTACAATATTCTGTAAAAATTAGGATCACCTTCCAGAATGATATTATTATTGATAATTTTGATTACGTATAATGGATTTATTTATATTTTGTTATGGTAGGTAACCTGAACCAATAGATATACCTGAGTTACATTATATTTTGTTACAACAGATACGCTAAATTTTATTTATGAACAAATATTATTAACAATTATTATGTGCGATTAGAGAAGCATATCTGTGTTTAAAAATTTCATTGATAATTGATTCTATTGTGTTTAAGTTCATCGGGTCACCTTTATATTAATAAAATACAAGGGTTCAAATCAATATTCAAAACTAATAAATTATTGACAAAAATATACTTAATATATTAATAACTTATTAAAATAATTCGCTGAAACTGATTTACAATATTGTAGATACATTTTGTTTGTTTTACAATATTCAAAAAAATTCAAAACTTCAAATTTCAAATTGGTATTTTAAGCAGTTTATATACTTGAATAGAAAGATCACATAAATGGCAGAAAAATTTTAGAATATGAAGTTATGTCAAATACTTTAAGAGACTTCACTTAAAGTTCACATTTGCTATCATCTTGAAAAATTAATTATTTTAAAAATACTAAAATTTTACACATCAAAATTACTAATATATTATAATAATTTATAAATAAGTATATCAGAGGCATATTATACGAAAAGCAAACTCTAAATAGATAACTATATCTTGAAGTTCCTTAAAAATAAGATTGCTATAACTTGAGGTTTTTAATATTCATCCATTTAATTTTAGATAAATTTGCCTTAAATAACATTTATGGAGAATTTTTTTTATCTTATTTATCATAAAAGTGTCATCAAAATTAGATTAAATTGCTACAATGAAATCTCATTTGGAGAGATTCTGATAAATAAGAATAAATATTTCCTAGTGATGTCAAATATTTCATGCGTAATAGTATTACAATCAAATTATTTATTTAGTATAGGTATAATCTCAAGTTTCCTATTCATTTGACGTGGAATTTGCCCATGCATTTTTATAGAAAATGAATAATAAATACGCATAGTAATATTCTAGAATACATATACTAACATTCATAATTTAACCACTTTTGATTGAATAGTATTTCTATTTCTTTAGCTTATTCGAATAGAAAAATATTTACTCAAAGAAATTCTTAAATTAATTTGCTTCATAATAAAAGCAATTTTTATGCAAACTTTTTGTAGTAATTTGTTAGAAATTTGTTAAATGCTTTTCAATTTTCAATTTTTTGATTATTTAATTTTTAGAGACACTTAAGTAAATTTTACATATGTATAAATTTATAGAGCATTTAATAATGTTTAATTAATTTACATCAGTACATTTATGTATTTATTTATTGAAAGAAAAATGCATTGTATATTTGACATTGTGTTATGTTAAATTTAACAAACACATAATTAGTACATAATTTTTATTATATTTTCTTCAAAATAAAATTTTGATTTCTTATAAAGAAATACGTTTTATATTATTTGAAATTTTTAATAAAACATATATTTCAATATGAAATATTAGTTTACTTTTAGAATAATTAGATATAAGACTTATAATAAAATTAGTCAACATATTTCCTGCATTTCAATGCTCGTGTTGCATTTATTATATAAAAATCGCAAAATTGAATATGCTAAAATTGTATTTAACAAAATTTCATTTTTTGTTACTTGCTTTGATCTGTTGACATATTAATAATACCAAATATTAAATTTCATAATGTCATGATAATAATCATTTACGATCGTTTGTTTTACTTTATTGAATCATCTTCCATTGCTATTATAAAATAAAGTAAAATTAATAATTACAAGAAAAAAAATGGAAATTTCATAAAAAAATTATAGTCATTCTGTAATCCACAAAATGCAATGTATTCTTAAAATAAATACGTCATGGATTAAAAAAATCACACTTTGTTCTTGAATTTAAAGAATCCATGTTTTGCAATTTTAAACACGACATGTTACCGATTGATCAATCAAGTGACATGACGAGATTTTTTTTTCTTACTTTGCTTACCAGGCATTCTTTCGGAAATGTATCACTACAAGAAATTCTGAAAATTTAAATTCTTTAAATTATTCGAATTTTAAATGGTAAGTAAAATATACATATTTTGTGAATAATATTTCTTAAAGATTACTGATTTATGCAAAATATTCTAGATAATTCATCTTAGATTGAAGGAAAAGAGTTTGCAAACAAAAAAATTTACAAGTAATTTGAATTGTTCAATTGTAATGAATTTAATCTTGATATTCTTGAAAAATAATCATAAAATTGAGCTGCAAATCTTTTTGTGTTGCAATATAAACTTTGTATTAAAAATAATTGTATTCGCTAGTTTGATTAGAAACACATTAACTTTTTAAAAAGACATAAATATTTCTTGAAACTGAAAATATTGTAAAGAAAAATTATTTTATTTATGGACAACATTTCTTTGATCGAGTAATACATATATATAATGCAAGGACACACAGAAAATAAAATTTAACAATAACTTTACTAAAAGCATTAATACGGTTATAGAAGAAGTTGCATCATTTGTTGCTTATCAGTATATATTTTATTCATGATACTTAGTTATTTCGTTCTCTAGGAAAGTTTTGAAACAATTTCCTTTTGTGTGAGAATCTGCGCAAAATCTTTAATTTGACAAATAAAAATATCCGCATTTAAATTAGTTCAACTATTTTATTTTAAGCATTTAACTAAATGTAGTTTAAATATTTTATTAGTTAAATTTTTTTTCAAATTACTATCTTTGAAATTGATTTAAACATCGTATCATCATTTAAAAAAGAAAACAATATAACATAAATCGAATTAGTATTGATGATTTAAATTAATTACTTTTGAGTATGTATTTAATTTTGTATTTTTTCGTTCATTTTTGCCTCTATGTTATATTATTTTCTCTCTGTTGTGTTTATTTTAAGTTTTAATTATTTGTTTTCAATACAAAACGTTTACAATTACTTTCTCATTTTTATATTTTAATATTAATATGTGAATGAAATAATTAATTGTCATTTTATTCTTTGATATAATATAAACCATGTTATCCTCAACTGATCTGGTTTAACATTATCTAGGAATTTCAAATGAAACTTATAAGTATTATAATTATTGGGAATAATGATGGAGCACATAATACGAGATCATGACATCAAATACTTTGACCACACTATTGGGATAAAATATATATCCCACTTTCAGAAGTGCAAAGGTCATTCACAAAGTTCACTTCTATGTGTGATTGATCGATTGAAGCGAAGTAGAATGAATTGGTTTCATGGAGTGAGAAAGGCAAAGGTCTCATACCAATTCGGGTAGAAGGCTCATTTAAACTCATTAACAAGTTCTGACTGAAGCTTAGGAAATGGTTGAGAATGCTAGAAGCTTCTTTCCATGAATATATTTAGTGAAAAGTCCATCATGTGAATTTCTGATCATGCATATTATTCAAAACATACATCATGAATATTGGGGTTGTTGCTTCCGTTCTATGACTTTTAAGTAAGTTAATCACATAAATTGTAGAATGTAAATGATGCATTGTTTCACATTTTACATTAAACAATAAGGGAAAATGTTTTGATGCATATATTTGCCCTTAATTTGATTAATATATACAGGAAATAATCTTGAAAAATTTTTAATTAAAATACAAATTTGTAATTCTAATATCAGTCATTGTAAATAATTTTATTAAATCCACTACACGTAAGGGGGAAAATAAAACTTTTAAAAGTCCACACAGAAAGTTTGCTCGTTACTTTAACAAGTATTTAGCATGCATTTGATGAGCACGTAGATAATATCATTTATGTAATGAAAAGTATGAATAAATTGGGAAAATATGGACACAAATATTTAAGTTAAAGATAAAAACTACCCCTATATATAAAAGGCTGAAACTGTTTGAAAAATAAACTTTTCAGGAATTAATTCAATGAATATAGGTATCTTATCCAAGACTACCATAATAGTGGATATAAAGCAAAATAAATTGCATATTCTAATAAATTTAACTATTTTGTAAATAAATAAATTGTAATTTTAGATTAAAAAAATAAAATAAAATAATTTTTAAAACTCAAATCCTCTAATTATTTTTAGATTTAAGTATTCATAATTTAAGAAAATTTGGTGGCAGTGTTAAGAGGATGGAAGTCAGAAAAGAGCTGATTTTTTTTGAATAAATTTTGTTGTTCCTATTTTGTTTCTGTAAAAATATCGATTATTTATAAATTAGAAATATTATTAGTGACCTTTATTTGATAAATAAATACCATTGTATTTATACAAAAAAAATCCCGGTATAGCAAATTGATACAGGTGCACAGATACATATATTTCATATTAGAGAAGAATGAATCTTTTCGCCGAAAAATATTACAATAAAATCATATTTTTATATAAATATTGGTTCTCACTCTCGTGATATTAAAACGAAGAACATTATTTCGTGGTAACTGAAATAAGAATGAAATAATCTGCTTAGACTTTGATTTGCTATGCATTCAACGCTATGGTAAGGTTCACTTAAGAAATTATAGGTTAAAAAACGTAATGTTTTATTTGCATTTCTTTGTTTATAATCACAAGGCAATGCAGAAAAGGTAAACATACAACAAGCATAAATACAAAAGAGAATCAATAGATAATCTTAAGTACAAAAACTGACGGAAGTCTTAAAATTTCTCTATCTCTTCGTTACAATGCTGTATCAGTGTCTCAATTAAGTGACATGTTACTATAGAGAGTGATTCAATCCATTGGTTCAAACAAATCAAAAGAAGGTAATTTGGTTGTACGAAAATTCTTTAATGATATTCTGTAGGAATTTGTACCTCTCCAAACGTCAAAATGGTGAATTTGTCTTGCGACCTGGATCATTATGAAGTGTTAAAAAAAATTCAAATTTCCACAAATTTGACTTCAAATGGTTAAGTAGTGAAATTTTAAAATAGATCTACACCCATGCTGTGTACCCTTGGAAATGTTAAGCTTCGTAAAGAGGTATATAGCTTTGCTTGGTTAATTACCCTAGGTAAAATGGTCTACCTCTTCTGCAAGTTCTCTCGTCTTTAGTTATATGATTGTTTATAATGACATCCGCGTTAGAAGTTAAAATATGTTAAAGCCAAAACTGTATTTATTTTCTTAGTAAGGGCATGTTACTCCTTATAATTTTACAATATTGTCAAGAATATGCTAATTATCACTTTTCATGGCGGAAATAAATTGACTTTAGTTTGACAAACAATATACTTTGCTCTATCATTTACTGATAATATTTTTCTTTCATTATGCAAAAATAATGAAATAAAGATTCCAAGACTTACGTATCAAAGTCAAGTAGCATTGATCCCTGAATAGAGCACAGCATTAAATATAAATAAAATCCCATCTTGATTCCAAGTTCAACTACTGCCTAATGTCACGGCTTTTGGCAAAATTACTGTTTCTATAATAAATTTTGAAATTGAGAATTTTGTTTTCAACCCAAGTTTCCCCTTCACGTGTACTTTTCTATTCATAATGTGCACATGACAATTTTAGATTAAAATTATCATATAATCCCAATACTGAGATTTTTATTTCTAATAAGACATAAAATGTTTGAACCACTGATTTATGAGCAATCGGTCAAAGTAAAACGTATTTGTGATATTTAGCTTTTGAGTAAAATGATCTGAGATATACATACACGATATTAATTCACATTGACGAATTAAAAATTTACTATTTAAAATCACGAATTAAAAAAAAATTACTTTAGTTGAATAAACGTAATTACTGCTTGCATTCTTGTTGTAAAATCTACTAATTCTTCTTAAGTAAATTATACTGTTAAAAAATATAAGTATTTATCTTAAATTCACTATTCCGCATGCAAATGAGAAATTGACATAGATTTGTAGTAAATATTGCTTTGCAGTATCTGTAACTATCAGTGTAAAAGAAATAACTATCAGAAATATTCAGTAAATTTTACAACTTGTAAATATGTAACACTTAGTAATACAAACACTAAAATAATTTTAATTCTCATTGTTGTATAAATTCTAATATGCCATTACTAAATGACTGAGATAACTTCAAAGTAATGTACCTTAATAGACGTTTCATTATCATTCCTAAAATATCAACCATTATAATGAAGAATTAATTATCTGAAAAACGAATACGTGAATACCAATTTTTCTTCATCAATTAGTTTGAAATTAAAAATTAATATTTTTTATTTCCTTTAATTTGCTTAAATATTACAATAATTAATAAATTCTCTATTGATTGAACAATTTTGCTTAGAAAAGTAAACATTATCCTTACAAATATTTTTCGTAATTAAAATAAATGTATATTCTTAAAACGCAGAAGCAACTCAATTCCTAAAGTGCAAAAAAAATTAAAATCAGATCACAATTAAAAGCTAATTAAAATTATAACTTATGCAGAAAAAAATATGTATCGTATCAGAAAATTAATTTTCAACTTATTTTGATTAATTTTTAAAGCTAATTTTTTTAACTCTGTTGCATAAACTGTACAGGCATCGATTATACGCACTTTGTTAATGGAAATTAATTTTAACCGATAAAGATTATCTATTAAGATTTTTTGATTAAATATTTTGCCTCTAGAATAGGAGCAACAATAAGAGTTAATGTAAATATTTTAAATAGAGATGTAATATTAGTTGATAAAAAATTCATAGATTTTTTTTTCATATTCTGACTTAACTCATTCTAGTTCTTCTAACTCATTAATTTCATTTTTAAAGTATAAAATATTTGCTCATTTAATGGAATAAATTTTAAGAAATATAAAACTAATTGCTGAATATTTATCCATCTAAGTATCGATCTAGATGGGTTGCCTACAAAAATGATCCATCAAGAATGACATAAAAAATAAAATATACATTGTTCATTAACAATTACAATACGAATCTATGATTTTTATTGAATATCTTGACGTTTAAATCATATTTACCAAAGAATGTTTGTTCTGTTTATATTAAATTTATGTGAATTACATGCAAAAAAATTGTTTTTTTTAATTTATACACGTATGCATGGTCATAAAAATGAAATTAGTGAAAAAAAAATATTAAAACACAGTTTAAATTACGAACAAAAACTCTTACTAGATTTATTCGAAGTAGCAATCATGAAATGTATTTAAAAATAATAGTAATTATTCGTTGAAAAAGCTGCTATTGTTGCTTTAATAATGTTTGGAATCTATGTGGTATTTACCATATTCCATTTAAGAGGCAAACCTTCAATGAAGCATTTGCTTAAACTAGCCACAATATTATACTATAAAAATAAAATATAAAATTGGACTTTTTTTATAGAAATTATAAGAAAAAATATGAAGGAATTATACATTATTAAAATTCATCAGTGTGCAACAACTAAAAAAATGTATTTTTTAATATAACTTTACGATACACCGTCAAATCAATATGAAATTCAGAAATATGAGAAAGTATTTTATATTTAAACGATTGCAAAAATTCATAATTGCATTTAATAGCAGTATTATAATTTTTTGTGAGTTAAAAAAGAAGCGTATATTTGCAGCGCTACTTGATATATATTTTTGAAAAACGAATTTTAATTAAAATTTCTTAAATTATCATTCCTTACATCAACTATTAGAAATATATGGTATGAATTTGAATACAGACACAAACTTTTCCAACCTAGATTTTTCAGCCCTTTCTCATTATTGTAAGTATAATTGACTAAATATGTTTAGTTATCATTAGTTTTAATTTATCAATGCTTAAAAAAACTCACAAGAAAACCTTGTTCTTATGATAACTCTGCAAAAACATTCATGGGGTAAATTCATGGATGATCTTAATATCCAAAAACCAATTGAAATTAAACGTTCATCAAAAAAATATCCCTTACGCACTTTTAATATCAAATTTGATGCGTATAAAAATATAAAGTGACTATATTTTCATATTCCACCAAAAATAGTCGAGTGTATCCAATTATGTAATAAAAGATTTAATAATTTCCAAACACGATACTGCATTTATAGTTTGGATAAAAAAAAAGCGAACTTCGACTGTTGCTCTTCGTAATTCTATAAAAAGTATTTTCAAAATAAAAAGTAAAAACATTGAAAGAAGTAGATCATTTACTCAAATTATTTGCCCAGAATCTTATTAAAATTACTAATGAAGTTCACGCGAAGTTTTCACAGAAAAATGACAAAATCTTTAACAAATTGTATATTAATTTGTTTAACGAAATAATCCCTAATACTGAACAAAATGTCTGAGCTTAATATGATATATTTTCACTGGTAATGAGAATTTTATATTTACTTCATTAAAAATGAAATGAAATTTTTATATTTTTTGAATTGAAATAATAATTTCAATAACCTGAATTTCTTATAATATTTAATGTTTCGAGATGGATCATACAGATTCAACTTTGCATTCATTTTTACTAAAGAAGTCTAATAAAGTTCTAGAGTTGAATGAACTGATTTAAAAACAATTTCCAAACGTATAATTATATATAATTAATAATATCATCTACTAAAATTTTCATTCAATAGAAGTTTCAAAACAGTGAAAATGTTTTAGATTTTGATACTACATATAATTTTTAAGAAAAGAAAACATTTTGCATTTAGTCAAAATAAAGAAATAACTAAATTTCAATAATAATAATCTAAAATTTAATGCCTAAGTTACAGCAATATTTACATGAATAGATGCTTAAAAGAAATAATTGATTAAAAATTACTCTCAGCCTATTGTCAATAATTGATGTATCAAAAATTTTATCCGCAAAGTATTTTGTCTTAAAATTTCTAAAACATTTCCTCATTTAATTCTCACGTTTATACACGTGCTAAAATTTTCTGAGTTTTATAATTTAAATAATTAATTGATCACTTTGAGAAATTGTTAAAGTTATAATCTTTAAACATTCACGACCGCTTAAGAACCATGCAATAAATTTTGCTTGAGCACTTTTCTATTTTCTAAAACAACAGACACACATTCCTGTATCAAATTTTTAAAGAATGTGATAAATGATTTAAAAGAAAAATGTCTCTCAACTCTCTTGAGTATAATGTTCTTTTTTATTCTTTTTCTTCTTTTCAACACCTCAGTTAAAGATAGATGCATTGTGGAAGAAAAAAATTCGAAAAATATTTCGATTTTCACGTCACGTTTTTAAACACAATGCTGAAATAAAGCAAATAATTAAACACTTTACATTATATATATATATATATATATATATATATATTATTAAACGCTCTCCAAACCTCTTATTAAAAGGTGTTATAAACTTGTTATGTATGCAAAGAGGCTACATAATTGTATTGATCTGAAGAATATTCGAAGCATTTAATCTAGTAGAATAAAAATATGAAAAGTTTGTAAGACTAATTGTATAATGAGAGAATGTGAAATATAAAATACAAATTATACAAAATTCCTTTTAAAATATACAAAATTTGAAGGAGAAAGTTTTCTGATATATATAATGCAGAAGTGTGTGTTGTGTGAACTTCAATTTTGCTCATATATGTCTATACTTATACTTCAATATACCTTTGTATAATTTATATATCTCTGTTTTAATTTCAAACATTTAATAAAAAAAATTCAATTCCCTGATACATTTTTTCTTAAATTCAAATAAATATCTTATTAAAACTTAAAAAAATCTATTTAAAAATTAGGTGCATATTAACTGTGTGTTATTACTGGTACCCTTTATTAATACATTGTTTTGTTCCTAAAAATAAATTAATAAATACAAAATAAATAAATACAAAATAAATTAAAATGGAAAAATGGAATTAAAGATTATAATATGTAATAAAATCTACTTATACTACCTTCAAAATTACATGAGAAAATTTTTTACCTTCTTTATTAAAATAACTTAATAATTTAACAGCAGACAATGTTATTACAAATTGAAATATTATTTAGGCTTATAGATTTCTTTTGAGTGCATGAAAATGTTGAAATATATCAAAATGAAGCATTATAAATACTTATAAAACGAATTATATTAATTACAACAAATCTAAATGAAAAAATAATCAATGTGATGAGTGACAAATTATTTATATTGTTACGATATTTAGAAGCTAAAATTTTCAACTGTTAAATATTAACAAAATATAAGTTTTGTAAGGATAGTATAATAACTTCTGAGATTTAACTTATACAAATATACGAGCCTAAGTGCAATCAAAGAATAAAAATATTACAAATAAATGACTTCAATTTATAATATAAGGAATTAAACTTTGATGTCGTGAATATTATTTCCATTCAAACAATTGACAATGTAATGAATTTTATTTTTTAAAACAAGTGAACACATTAATAAACAGAAAGAAAAAAAAAACTTTACAAGAATTGGAATATTTCAATTACTAGACAATTTTTTTATTAATTTATAAGTATGCAGTTTTTTTTTATAAATTCATATTTGTTTAAGTGAAAATTTTTTTGTCAATTATGAGATTATATCCTTAATTGTTCTTTAATATCTAAAAGCTTAAAACTAAGAGATTTTTAAATTATAAATTGAGAATTAAAATTTTGTTAACAAAATTAAACTTAAATTCGAGACAATTAATATAATTCAATAATAACAAAAAAATAAAAAAAATTGACACTCACACAATGAATATATATTTTTACCACAACAAATATATTATCATGAATATTTTGAAATAATTTAACACCAGATAAAAAACAATTTAAAGTCATATGTTCTTAATAAAATAAATGCTTTTAAACTTAAATTCAGTTATTTTATCATTATACTCGCTTACCATACAAGTTATATATTCATAAAAATTGCTCAATAATTTGCACAATATTCGTAAAAATTGGTCAATCTGCTAAGAAAATACTTTTGAATAAAAAGGAAAAATTAAAAATTAATTTTCCATAAATAATGCAAATTATGGGAAAAGGCTTTTTATAGAGTGTGTTACTACAATTCAAATATCTAAAAAAATATATACCGCATTAGTAATTTAATATTGTCTTATTAAAACTTTATGTACATACTTTGGCACGTATTATCAAGAAAATTAATATTTTTAATAAAATAGATTAAATATCACATGCATGGTAACATGAAATGAACTTTTAAATCATTGCAATACAGCAATGAATAAAATTGCATACTTTATGAAGAATGTTTTAAGAACAATGTATCTAAATCTATTTATAGTCCATCTTTGTATTTTTGACGAGCATTTCGACGTGTTCCGGATGTTATTAAAGATTTATTTTTGTACAATCGATCGATCATCTCCTTTCTCTGCCTGATAAATAGGAAAAGTTTTGAAAGAAGCTTAAAAATTACTTCATGCATTGAGCGCTTAAGAATTCTCATTTATAGCTTAAATTCAGCTTTAAAGTGCATTTATATACTTAGTTTTGTACAAAAGTATCTCATGGTCTTGATATAATTGATTCATAAACAGTTTTGTTACTTATAACATTTTATTCTTTGAATTTAAGCGTCATCTTTATTAGATATTATATGTTATGTATACTATGAAGTTTATAAAGTCAAACTTAGATTACCGTAATCAATAATTATTACTAAAGATAAGCAATTATGTTGCCATATCAATAATATATCCTAAAATGAGAGTCCGAGTAATATATACATACAAATGCAATTTAATCTTATCTGTATGTATCAATAAATATGTTTAAAAGCACTAAAAAAAATTAAATTTGAACTTTTAATAATTATAAGCTTCACAGATTGATCAATTATTAAGTGAGGATTCTAAAAATTTATAAGAAAAAAATGTCATTTTATATTTTAGTATTTTGATATTAAGTAAAAATTAAACAAATTTAAATTTTGTGGAAATTATTGACTCGAGCAGTTTTAATTAAAATGATTTTTAAGAAAAGTATGTATTGAATTATTTAATGAGATTAACAGTAGTCAGTTTGCTCATTTTAATTTTTGAAAATCAAAATGTCTTATTATAAGTATTTTTGAATGCAAAGTTAAAAGATTAATTTGTTATAACTGTTAAAAAATTGAAATCCTATGAAAACTTTATGAAAAATATAAATTAGAGCTAATTGAAATAAAAATAACATCGGGAAATTATGTCAGATTTCAAAGTTAATCCCTGAAGTTTTGGAAAACAAGAATAAGCTTTCATAATTTTGCTTATTTTTTAATATTTTAAATACGTTCTTACTCAAGTAAAGTATACACTTATTAAGTTGAATTGTGTTCTTTACAGAATTTTAATACAAGAAAATAAATATTTGAAATATTAAAATTCATGTATATTTTAATTTATGTTGTGACTGAAAAAGATTTAAATTCGAAATTTTATTCACGATTTGTGTTTTATCTTTCTTCTTAAAAATCCTTCTTTAATTTAAAATAAAATATTTCAAACTTAGCTATTTTCGTTAGTATATATATATTATGTGAGATAATTTAATTCTAAATTCATTTTCATTGAGTTTCAAACATAAAAGATATATACCAAATAATCAACAGAATTGCAAATTTCAATGCTGACAAATTAAATGAAATTTTTTTAAGAAGTTAAGGTAATGAATAAAAACTTATTCATCGTCGTATTTTTTAGTTGTTCAGAAATATTCTTTCACTGAAAGGCAAATAAAAAATATATATTTTATTATTCTACATAAATGAAACACTTTATTTTATCAAACAATATAATATTCTTTGTTTTATCATTTCTATATTTTCTCAACTTAACTGCAACTGTATAAAATCTGATCACGTGCCATAAAAAATGTGACCATCAACTATTTCTTTTTTTATTATTTCCTTCAAGTATCTTTAAAAAATATTTCAGAAAAATTCGTGGTCATAAAGGATAGGATGTATTTTGAAGTTATATTTTATAAAACGAAAAATAAGACACATTTTTTCTTAACACAAACTTGAGATTTTCTACATTAGTTGTTATGTTTCCTCTGTTCGATTTGAGTGCGTGATGTTTTTTCAGTAACGGCAATTTAAAAGTTCCCCACGTATTTCCCAGTATTGTACCTTTATACAATTTCTATGACTTTCTTTCATTTCCTTATTCAGATAATGTATCTTTCGTACCATATAACAGAAGAAATTTATGATTGACTACAACTTTAAAATAAGTCCATAATCATGTATAAATTTTATTAAAATGCAATTCGAAACAAATATATGTGACTTGAACAAACTATCAGTTTCAGATCTTTTGGTATAAGAATTTTAAAACATCTAATTTTGAAAGCTCATATCATTGAATAATGTCAATAACAATATGTCATTTTACATTAAAAGCATTTATGACATAATAATGTAATTTTACATAAAAAGCATTTATGAAAAAAAAGAGAAGCATCTAATTTCCAAACAACAAAAATATATAAAAATTAAATATCTTGTAAATAATTTACACATTAATAAATAATAATTTATTTGATAATTTAAAATATACATAAATTTAAGTAGTTTACAGAAAAATTAAATATCTTAAAAATAAATATATAAGTTAATCTGTGTTATAGAAGAAATATGAAAAACAACAATAATTTATATACTAATAATAAAAATTTAAAGTCCGTTCCTGTTTAGATAAAACATTGATCTATATTTTCGTAAACATTCAATGATTAACTCATACTTTTCCAGTAAAATAAAATTTGAAGTTTAGTTTCTAAAAATACATAAAACATTTAATATATTATTGTTCGAATTAAAATTAAAATTACTTTCTTCAATACAAAATATTTCGAAATACTTTAAATAGATACATTCATTTTCATAAATCATAACTGGTTTAAAAATTCACTCTATTTGTACGTATTTTTTTTATTAAAACAATTAATTTTATGGTACACTTTTTTATTAAAATATAACTTACGGATAAAGAATACGTAAGTTATTAGAGATAAATTGTATATCGCAATATAGTTTCAATGTAAATTATTATTTCCATTTTATTAGAGCAGATATATTTAAAAATTGTCAAAAATATCAAACACAATTCCCTCCAAATAATGTAATATGTATTTATTATTTTGTGCCAAAATCTGTTTGCATCGAATATAAAGTATCTCAAGGGAGCAAAAATATTTTATTAATTACTTATAAATCTGCGACGATAATTTATGATTCATCAAACATTTTATATTAACCATTTAAAAAATAAATATATCGAAGTAATTTAAATTCATTAAAATAATTCAAAGATACATTTTTTTAAACTCATGCCCTCTTGAGATAATCTGATACGAAATTAATTTTATTGAATTATTAAAGAAATTAAAATGATAAAAGTAAGAATAGATAATAGATTTTCTTTAAAATTTAAGGGAAATTATCCATTTAACCATTAAAATTTATTTTAAAAATATTTAAATTAAAAAAACATTTCTAAATGATTTAACATAAGTCATTTCAGATTTATGTATGTTTAGATGTTGAATCAAACTAATAAAATGTTTTCTCAAATGAGATACATTCAAACATTCAATTTAAATTTATTTTAATTGTAGTTAATATAATTATCATTCAATATTGACCCGGAAAAGATGTACTCATAGCACTGATGTCGATTCGCATTAGGTTCACTTTAATGAGTTTTATTAAAAACTGAGCAATAAGTTAAAAAAATATTTTATTATAATAAATAATTACCCAATATTTAATTAGGATTCAGAAACTATATACAATTCTTTCAAACATAGGAAGAATGATTTTTATAAATAAATGTGTCGCCTTTTGTACTAGAATTCTTAGTTTTATCATCCTTAAATCTTGGAAACGTAACACATTGGCCTTTGTTAAGTTTTAGATGTTTTGTTGGTCATTGAATCCATTCTGGTTTCTCTGAATTCAATTCATTGATTTTTTGGAAAAGTTATTTAGAAAGTATTTACATAGTTCTTGTATATATAGATGGCTCAGTAAAGAATCTGCTTTGTAATTAAAGAATTTCGCTTTTTGATTTAGATTAATTCTTTGTTTAAAATAAAAAAATAATATATTTATTTTTGAAGTCTAGTGTGCTATAAAACAACCAATGAATATCTGCGTTTTTTTATGACTTGTAGAAATATGATACATACACATTATTTGCTGTTTCTTGTGTTGTATTATTTAATTGAATAATTTCAGTTTTTTTATCTTACCAATTTCATAAATGACTAAATTTTGAGATTTTTTAATTTTAGATTTGTCTTTTCTTTATTTGAAATTGCAAGAATATATTTGCTTAAATCAAATTCTCCGTAATTTCCATCTTCTGCTCAATTCAGCTACCCCCATAATGAGTACGATATATTTCTTCATCAGGTGTATTATCGTAAGGTTGTTTAATATATTTGAAACTATTCAACTTTATAAAATCAAGTTGTCAAATGTTCCATCACTTTTTTGTATTCTATTGATTTACGTTTGTATACAATTATTTCGAAATAAAATAACAAGCAAATGTTAGAAATTATTTTAGAGGATGAATATGAAGTTGTTTATATAAGAAACTGTGAAACAATACTGGTCGCATGGTGCACCGAATCACTTCATGCACACGAATACCATGCGAAATCCAAGAAACGATTATTTCAAATGAAAAAAGGAAAGTCTTTTGGAATGGACATTATGAAAAATCAGAATATTCATTCCAAAAGACAGGAGGATATTGAAAGGGGTTGAATGATTATCGATAAATAATTTTCCCACGCTTTTTATTTTTAAAACATGGAATGACTCTTCACCCAATGAGACCTCCAATGGATTAATAAACCATTAACTTTCATGACAATGTGATGTTAACACATAAATATTTATTGTTTCTTATATTCATATATATCTATTTAAACCATAAGCAGAAACTTACGTACATAATACTTTGTTTCAAATATTTCAGCTTTTATAATGAAATCTTTTATAGTGATATAAATAACTTGATGTGTGCGATGTGATATTTTTTTAAAAACATCATATAAAAATACTTCATTACAGGTCGAAAAATAATTATAATGTTCTGGCATTACTTAGAGAATGAAAATACTTAATTCATCTTCACAATAAATATTTTGAAAAGAAAAAAAATGCATTCCATTTCTTTTTTAAATAAATTTTAAATTTATATTAAAAATTAAATAAATTTTAAAATTATTTATTTAAAAATTAATTAAATTTGAGTAAAATGTTTTGTTGTATATTTAAAATTATTACAAGGTTATTTTCAAATCAAAAAGTTTACTTAAATTAGATTGCAGTAAATTCAAATATATATGTAACTGAAAATTGCTTTTAATTTCACTTTAATAGTTAAAATTAAAAATAATTTTTATTTTCAATATTTTACGCTTAAGAAGTTAAGAAACTCATATATAATAAACTTACTAATAATTCATTATTACTAATAATTCATTTTTTTGGTCAAATATGACAAGTTTCCAGTTTTATGGAATAAATTATGTATTTTAAGAATGTAGGAAAAAGAGATTTTTTTCTCTAATTTACTTTACTCTTCACATATCGTCATCAAAATTATGAAGCAGTGTAATTAAGCCTAGAATAATGTCATTATGTCTACAAAAAAAATATACATTTATCAGACGAGTTATAGACTAGTTAACGTTATTAGAAACTTTAGAACTTGGCAAACATGTAGAGATTCATAAAAATATTTCTTAGAGGCTTTTTTCTGTAAAATTCGTTGATTATATTAATTACAACATCCATAATTTGAAATTATAATAAAGTTATCTATTGTCTAAAATGTAATATTCATTTAAATAAAATTTCTAAATTTCTTGAGAACTAAACTAAGAAAATTATTTCGCAAATGGAATAGATAGTTAATTTAGAACAAATATATCCCTAATGAATCTTCATTTGGAAAGACAGTCGTAATTTTTATTCAGCATATTTAAATGATTGAAGTTGACTTTGTTCCTTAAAATAAAATACTGTGAAAGCATTACTCAGAGAAATTCATGAATATTTAAAAATAAGGGAAAAGAGTAAGTAACAACTATCACAATTTGAATATCTGCGCATTGGTGTTGGTTTGATGAAAAAAATCCAATGCTAATTTGACTTGGAAATGAAGGACTACGGAAACTAAAAGAAAGTGCTGTTCTCTATTTGTTTAAAATTGCATTTTGTCTCTAAAGATTTAGAAGATAAAGCATCAACTATTTAAATGAAACAATGCATACAATATTCATAAGGAAAATCATATTTCAGTTTTTAGATCTGGGGAAACATCTTTAAAAATAGTAAACATTTCCAGTGAATACTGAAAATAGGAAGTAAAAATATCCAATTTGCATTTTTCCACTAGTTTTTAAGATACTGCTTAAATTTTATTTTAATACATGTTTTTTTTTTCTAAATAACCTTTAATGGTAAGGGAAAGAATTTAATTTTTAAAAATGCATTCGTTATATGCATTTTTCATATCCATAAGTCTGAATCTTATCTTAGGATGTAGTTATATTTCTATTGAAATGTTTTAAAGACGTTAAAAAAAATTGTGTTATATACACATCTATAGTTTTTCTTATTTTATATAGACTATAAAATAATTTTAGAATTTTATATATTTTTGTGCAAGAACTGAAAGAAAATTGTAATGCTTTGAAATTTAACGAATGTTTGATTTAATTGCTGAAAATATATTTTGGATATAGTAAATAAGGGTCAATTTATCAATGTCTATGTTACTTTAAACATATTTTGCCTTGGTAAATATGGGTAAATTATTATTACCAAAATAAAATACCAATACATTTATTTCTTGTATATTGCACAAGTGATATGTTGGTAAATAAATAGTCTATTTGTTTAAAATGAAATTATAAGAAATTTAACCACCTAACACACATGCTTCCATGTCTAACACGGGAGAAAGTTACCGGCAAGTTTGCAGATGCCCATATCTCATACGGGCATTTCTCTATCTCCCCTTACTTTACTTCTAATGCCCGTCTGAGATCCGATCTTATAAAAATATATCATTACCATTACACTTAAAATTATTTACCATAAATGGCACAGGGATAATTTTTTTACTAGTTTTATAAAAATTACTCGTGCTTTAAGGGATTACTCCTTCTTATTGAAAATTTTTAAAATAGTAAAATGAAATGTAAAATATATGCTAACAACTGGAAGAGTCTCAATGTATATGAGATTCAAAATTATACATTTAATGTTTAGTTTAAACCATATTACTAATCTTGTAGAAATTTGATAATTTTGAAAGTTTATTTAAGTCGGTTTTAAAAATCAATTCAAAAAGCAGTTTCATGTAGCAGCTATTTTATTGAATACGGATAAAAAAATAGCATTTGATTACGAAAGATATAAAAGAGATTTTATAATTTACTGTTTGTTATTATTATAATTTACTGTAAAAAAAAACTGTTATTCTTTACTGTAAACATGCTTTTTATAACTTACGATAAGTTCGACTGCAAAATATTACTTAAATGTTTTTACATTAAAAAGTTTATTTAAACAATCCTTCACTATTTTACTAAATCTATCTTCTTAATATTCTCAAATTTCTGTTTTTCAATACAACGTGAAAGAAAACTACTAATAAAATTTGGAAAATTAAATTTCCTTAGTTAGATACTATAAAGAAAGTTGTAAAAGTGCATCATACACTTTTTCAACAGAACTTGCAATTTCGTGCTAAATACAACAATGACATTCTCAAACTTTTTCATAGCTTATAGTCCCAAAAAATTTCTAAAGATAGATTATTTTCAAAAACTAATCTATCACCACATATTTCTGTATACTACTAGAATTTCATACCTACATTTAAAGTATGATGTGCTTATCTAAATACTTAAAAATACTTTCAGAGAAAGTTTATTATTTTCAACTATTTCAAATAATTTAAAGTTAAAACTAAGTGCCATTATATTAAAATATTAAAAATTTGCCTTATAAGAATATAATTTTAAATAAAAATTGAACTTTAAAATGACTATTATAGGAATAAAAAATCATTAAAAAATGCAAGCTTCATTCAAAAGTACAATTTAAAATTACGTTTAAATTAAATTTTACAACGCACCAGTTTTAAAATCATATCCACACTCCACAAAATTTAATTTTACTAGTTTCTAATTATTTTTTTACAAGGAAATTATATTTATTTTAATTATATTTATTTATTGTTATAAATTATATTTATATTAAGTTATTTAAAAAGAAATTGTTGCAAAAATATTATATGAAATAAAAAAATATTCTGCCTTAATTTCGCATACATAGAATGAAATGTTTTTTAAGTTTATATGCTGATAAAAAATAAAGCATACACACATTTTTCTAAACTTAACAATATACCTTATGCTGTGATAAAAGTTCAATATGAAATGTTTTATCGTTTTTAAAAAAAATTAAAAAAAATAAAAAAATTTGCAAATATACATTAACTCTTTCTTAGTAAGCGCAAATAAACTTTTAGATATTCTATTTTTACATATGTTGGATGTTGCAAATAAAATTATTTAAAAAAAATAGTCATCTAAAATATTTATACAATCCCCAAAATATTTTTATTCGAAAAGAATTAACACCATTTCTGAGTTCTTTTTCTCCCCATGCTCTTCGTTTGAATCGAAAATGCAGTAATACGCTCCTTTAACTGTGTTTCTCTACCTATTCTGACTGGAATAGTGATATCCCAGTACGTAAAGGAATGGATGGCGCTGTCGGCGCCGTGCCTGGTATGCCCAAAAACCCTTCGTTTGGTTTCCCTCTTGTTATTATAACTTTGGTTTTAGAGTTCGGCATGGTCGCGACTCAGAAGAGTTCCGCGATCGGAAAAAGATCGCTCTCTGATGAGTAGTGAGGTTTTTCAGTGAGAGACGTTAAGTCGTTTCTTACGGGCTCGTCGTCACTTGTCCCAAACAAAGATGACGAAGTGGTATTGTCTATACACGTGTTTGACTATACTGTGTCTGTGTGTCTATTGTTTCGGAGTGAATTATTATGAGGAATTTCCCTTCAGTGAGTATTTCTAAAGAAACTTTATCATAAAATTTTAAAGGGAGTTTAGGAAAGCACACATAAATATGAAAATTTCTACCACTTAACTTATTTTTCTGCCCATTTATGGTTATCCTGAACTAAATAAAATATTATTTTGAATTTAATTTAAAGTTAATTTAGGAACTTCTTCGAAATTATTTTAAAGTTAATTTTTGAAAATAATGATGTAATAACTTGAAACATTTTTAATCACTTTTAAAAATACCCACTTCTTAATATTAAATATGAAAATATAATCATGCTGATAAAATGTGTTCGATATTTACGTTCAAGGAATTTCAACTATTGAGCAAATGTTTTTTTTTTTTTTTAAACTAGCGACTTTTATGTTCATGAATATCTAGGAAAAAGTTATGAAAATGATATATGGTATCAAAATATACAATGAAAAATTAATTTAAATTAACTCAAGAAATAACAAAATGTCTTGGGGGGGAAATATTTCTTTGGGTTATATTATAAGACATTGTAATTTATATTTAATTCCGAGTTTTTCAAATAAAACATTTTTAGGTATATATTCCTCATAATAAATATTTTTTTTGATTTTTTATGGTTAAATATCTAAATATATTTTAAAAAGACATTAAATTTTTCAAAGCTTTAACTGATCCTTATCTTCATAAACATTTATTATAATTTATGTATTGGTAGGTAAATATTATAAAACTTATTTTTAGTAAAATAATAACGAAATATAATAACACTTACATTTAAATGCTAATTTCACCATTAATACATTTATTTAATCTTCATTGAAATATTTTGATACAAAGAAAATTTTTATTTTAAGAATCGGAAAGAAAATAATCTGATAATCGAAAAAAAAAGGAAGATTTTTAATTTTTTTTTTAAAAATACTTAAACAAAAACATAAATGCTAAGACTAATATAAGAATATTCTACAAACATTATATATCAGTGTATACCATTTCGTTTAAATTATTATCTGACATTTACTATAAATAATACTACAATGAGTAATATCATTTTGTAAATTCAAAATCTCGTATTCTATAATGGCATTTTAAGGAAATTTAAAATTGTTCAAACAAATTCGTGTAAAGTTTATAGGAATAGGATAAAAATTTGAATGACAAATCTTTAAATTTGATTAACACCATAAAACATTATAAATTCAAGAGAGCTCTTTATACATTTTATTTTTAGCGTAATATTTGTATTTTTAAAGCAAAATCTGTTCATTACAACCCCTTACATGAAATACATTTCTAAATAAATGTAAATGAAGCATTTCAGAAATTTTCTTGAATTGAATTTTAAATTTTACTTGCTATTAAAAACTGCTTAATCTGATAAATACTTAATTATTTGGGCAAAATTATTTAATATTTACATTGTTTTTTACTTTGATAACATTCAATCAGTTTATAGTTTATTTAACATATTTTTTATTGTTAAACATATAATAGAAAGTTGCTAGATCATGCAAATGGTTAGAATAACAAATAACTAAATTATTCTTTTAATCAAAACAATTAATTTTTCAACATTTTAAAATTTTTCAACGCTTACAAAATGTTTTGCATAATTAAACCATATTAGTTTTAATTAATTATTAAAATTATATTGACTTTTCGTCATTAGGTAAAAACTTATAAATTTTTCTAAAAATATTACAATAGTTATTTTAAATTAGATTGATGTACAATATTTATAAATATTTTCTTTTATTATACAAAAATATAGAGTTATTTTAGCTCAGAAAAATATGGGGGAATTCATTATTTACTAATTTGTAACAACAAATTTTTGATAACTAACGATGTGTTTCAAGCAACCTAACTCTCGTTCTTACTTAAATTTAAATTCTGAATATTAAGTTTATAATATATATATATATATA
>JAPDSC010098996.1:6788-23224 GCA_026290005.1 Latrodectus geometricus | reverse complement strand
CATCTAGTGGCCACTTATTTTTTAAATATTACAGCTTAATGTTAACAAATTGTATATTAAAATGTCATTACTTAATTAAATTTCTAGATTGTTAATAAAAAGGTAAAAAAAATTAATTTTCAATGGTAATTAGAATTACTGCTAATTTGCAGTTGATTTTACACAGATAGGTTAAACATGTTTTTATTGAAAGGAGTTAAATGAAATTAAATCAAATAAAATGGAGGCAAGTTTTGTTTTCATAATTCACCCATATTATAAAAAATTACATTTAAAAGCTCAAGCGGATTGCAAAATTTTCAATCCAATTATTTTAGTAATAGGTATCACATTTATAAACGAAATAAACAAACATTAGGTATTTTAGTACTCAGTTATATTGAGTTTATAATCATAATAATTGCGTAAAAAATTTCAAGAATTAGTTGAATTTAATAAACGTTTACTAAGAATTGTGTTTTTCTACTTGTAAAAAACAATGTTGAAATAATTTTAAATTTCTACTAATTAAAAACTTGAAATACATTTGCCTGGTTATTACTTTTAAAAAAATTAATAATACATGACAAGAATTTATCAATATTATGTGTTTTTATGCTAAAAAAATCTTCATTTATACTCAAAACAACAATTACCAAGAAGTCATGTTATTAATATACAGATATAGTATATTATGTTTAATCTACAAATTACCATAAAAACTCATTTCTCTCAAGTTAATATGATAGAATAAATTTTAATATAAATTATTTGATAGTGATGGATCTATCCCATTATATCACATGATAATAATAATTTACTTTTTATCTATGAAAAATACACATTGAAAATTTTAGAATTGGGGTTATTTTATAAGAGTTCTTACATTTTCATCAGTTATGAAATACATTTTTATGTTGAAAAGGATTTTAATGAGTATTTTCATTGGAATCAAAATTAAGTATTATATGTTAAAATATATATTCATTTTTTTAGATATCTACATTAATATCTATAAAAAAGTTAGATTTTATTATTACAATTAAATGTAACTTTTGTATAGATTTAGAGGTAATTTTATTAGAAGCCGAGTAATGTATTCCCAACAATGTCTAAGGCCTGGGATTCATTGAAAGTTTAACAAGGATCTATAGTATTCCAGGGATTTGTTGGGATCAATGACAAATATTTGTTTTAATTAAATATTTTAGAAATATAATTATTAGATTATCATATAAACTTTAATTTGTAAAACTTATATCAAAGCCTCAACCAACCGCCATAATAATTAAAATTGAACCTTCAGGGAATTCTATGTGTTTTTAAAATCTTGTTTATATTTCTAAAATTAAAAATTAAAGTAATACAAAAATAATAACACATGGAATGGATGTTGCGTTTCTGTCTTCATCATGTTCATCTATCGGAGAGTGTTCTTGGGAATCTTTCAAGTTTCATTCACTCGGAACACCTGAAAGTCTTATTATCTTCACGAAATCTCCCAGAAAAAAGTTTACACAGTGAATATTAAAATGCCTTACAACAGCTTTGAAAGCTCTCGAAGAAGCGATGTTAAAGCATAATTGAAACTACACATTTGAATATTAACTAAATCATTAATTGATAAATCTTTACCAGTTATTTTTCTCTCTAATTTTGACCAGATTACTTCTACTCTAAGTTTTGCTGTTGGAAGATTGAAAAGGAACTGAATTTCAGCTTAATAAATACTCTATCAGAATATTTCTATATTTTCTATGTATATTTTCTTCAAACGTATTCTGAACAGTTATATGGAACAAATTTCATGATTTAATATTTTGAAAAAAAATTCCTATAAAAACAAATAGATCTAACTGTTTTAATTTAATTGAACTTATATAAGTATTTAATTAATATAACTACATATATATAACCCATTTTAGATAATATGGCATATTCTATGCATAAAGTTATGAAAACAAATTTTTGAAACTAGATGATAATAAGAAGTAGACTATTGTTTAAATATGTTAAGCTTCGAAGCGAAGTCTTGTTATCGCTTAGGTGAAGAAACATTCGTCACACAAACTACAGTCAGGCGTCATCCAATTTACGCTTTAAAAATGAAAAGACGGGGCGGATCAACGACGGATGTAAGTTGACTTTCTACTACAGGTGATAATGGCCGCTTGAATAACGAATGTCAAGAAAAGCCGGTCATCTGTGTCAATAAAGCCGTTCCCTTAGTTATTGTACTCAATGTCGTATATTGTGCCATTGACAGCCGTGTTACTGTAAGAAAAAAGGAGTTGCTGAAATTATTATCACGAAGCATCCCTAGCATCAGGCCATTTCAGCTGAAATGTCAAAGGGATATTCACCTCCACCTTTCAGAATGAAATGTCGACAGTTTTCTTCGCTGAACACCCTCCATTACAGAATAAACTGAGTGAAGCTCAGCAGCTTTTTTTCCCCTGAAAATTCATAGAATTTCCAATGGAAAAAACTAATATTTCCACACTGATGATTTTGAAATTCAATTAAAAAAAATCTAAATATGAGGTAAATTTATAAAATTTTGCATGAAAATTTACAATTTTGAAGGAAGTCACTAAGCCTCTTGTCACATTTCAAGAAATTTATTCGTTGTGGAAAAAAACTTAATTTTTTAAAAAAAAATTTAAAATAACAGCCCAAATTCATATTTCACAATTCATTATTTTTATCACTGGATTCATTTAGCAGATATAGATTTAAATAATAATGAAGAACCTATTATTTTTTTTTTACTTTAAGCTTGAAGATTAATTTGCTGCTAACTTAAAAAGCTTTATTATTTTAAGCTAATATATTAAATGATAATTTTTTTTATTATTTAAACTACTAACTTAAATACTTTAAAATATGTTTTTTTATGATTTACAAATTATTTAAATTACTTCTTTGACATCTGTTTCGTTACGCTTGCCAAAGCATTTGATATGGCATTTCAGTTTAACTTTTTTACAAACTATCATTTTAAATAACTTATTTTTACTGTTTAGGCGCCCACTTTCAACATTTATCGGAAATTTCATTCACATAAAAGTTACATTTAATAATGTTTTATAGTATGAATAAATAAAATATTCCATCACACACATACATAATATATACATATATCTGTATATATATATACACCCACACACAAGAAATGCTGATCTTAATCTTCTTCTCTAAGTAAAATTTAAGATCAACCTAACCAAATTCTAATCAGATTAACAGTCGATTAAATAACTTTTTATTTGCTGCTTTTAAAGTCAAATTTAATTTAACTGACAGTTAACGTACATTATCCAGAGTTTAGTGAGAATAGCTCTTAGTGTTTCTACGAACTATTTACTGCTTTTTATTTCTATAGAAAAATTGAGAAATCTTACTTCATATATCCTAACTTTAAAATATTAAATAAATATGCAGTAAGAAACTATAAATCAACATAAGTGTAATAAGTTAAAAGACCCGTACATTACGAAGGAGTAAAAAATCTATGATTTAAATGAGCTACTTACTGTTTAACTTAGCCTTAACATTTTTGTTTTGGAAACTTAAATTATTACAAGCTTTTAGTCATGTATAGTAAAGATATATAGAGTATACAATTATTTATAAATTTTAAAAATGAATTTTTAAGACATCAATTTTGAATTTTTTCGATTTTTATTAGATCATTGAATTTTTTCGATTTTTATTAGATCTTAGGTTATTAAATACGAATGACATTTCACTCTGAAATATTTTTACATGGTACAAATTATTTGACTTCATCTAAAAACTATATTCAACAAGATTCATAGACGACTTATGACTTAATATCCATACAAGAACAAAATTGTTCAAACAAATTAAAAGCGTAGATGAATTTCACCATTTCAAATGTATTTTTTCTCCTTTTACTTTTTATCTATTTAGTTTTGTAGATGAAATTTTAAAACAGATTAATCAAAAGATTTTAAATTGCAGATAAAACTGTATTTTAGGTACCCCTATTCTGTTTCGGCCCTATTAAATGTTTATAAACACATTAAAAATGCAATAAAAAAACGTAATCTATAAGTATTAAAACAGTAAAAACAATATAGAAAAATATTGTATGCGATCACGTTGTAGGAAATGACAATTTCCAATGTACCCTAAACTACATTGAAATTTTAAATGCATAGATACTCATTTATTATACACATTGTTCAAAATTAGAATGAATTAGCGCTTTTCATGAAATTACGAAGACATTTTTAGAAAAATGTCATTAATGTTTTCACTGCTTGAAATGCAATTTTGCCTACAACTCTCACACATTTTGTTCTGATTACTAATTAAATCTTTAATTATTAATAATTAAGTACACTCTATGTTTAATATAAAATTTTTAAAGTAGTTTAAAAGAAATTTTAAATGCATAGATATATAAATAGAAGCATAGAAAGTATAAATTAGAAAGATTCATTATAAAATTTTGGATTAGAACAACAATTTCTTTAGGAAATATCAACCACATCTATATCTTTTTTTTTTTTTTTTTTTAAAGACATAATTTAAAATATTTGTGACCAATATGCAACAAAATTAAAACGATTAGATTGATTCCGCAAAGTAAAAAACTAATAATCATGACTTAAATATGAACTTGTGACAATTTTTTCCCAAAATTACGAAAGTAATTACTGACCAATTTTTTGAAAAGTTTGAGATACGCAAGTAACTCGATTTTTCAGGCATAGTAATTTTTTTTTTTTATTTATCTTATATCTTACTTCAATAAGAAAATAAATCAATCAGCGCCCAGAACAATAATTTTTAATTTATTGCGTTTTTGTAGTTAATTGTATCTTTCTTAAAATTTGAATTTGATCAATCTTAGTCTCTTTGAAGTTAAAACTAAAAGGTAATGTATCTAATACATTTTCACACTAAGATTAAACTTAAACTTATAAGCTTACCATTCATTTCATCAAGATTTAATTTTTATTTCAAATGACCGTCTTTTTCAAATGATCATTTTTTTCAAATAAACCAGTCTGCAAAATTTTATATCATCACCTCAATTTAACAAAATTTTAAGTTAATACCCAATTAGTTGAATTTAAACTACATTCTACAAATCTTATAGTTTTCTAAATTTTATTGTCAACGAGATAAAACAAATAGGTATATTCATTTCAACTCATTAATTACAATTTTTACAAAAAAAATATTTTTTTATATATCACAAACTTTAAAAGACAAAATTTCAAATTATTCTAATTTAAAATAACAAAATGTTGAACTCATAATTGAGAATTCGTATCAATGCTTTTTTGTAATTAATTTAAAAATCAAAGAAATAGCAGCAAGAAAATTATTCATATTTTTCTTGTAAAACAATAATTTTAGCACGGAGAAGTACAGTAAAACACATTTTTAAATTGACTTCTTATATTTTAAGCGAATAATATTTCTGGACTTGAAAAAATAATTCTATTTTACTACAAACATTTGATTGAAAAATATTTCAGGTATGTTTGTAAATACAAGCATTCCACTAAATGGCAAAACAAACATAACATTGATTTTACACATCAGTTTAAGCAAAATAATATTACATATAAATATAATAATATAATGAAAATATTACTTACAGTTGCATTGGACGCTGGGATTCCTAGAAGTAATGCTTTTCCAAATAAAATACATGCAAATACACCATAAAATAAAAAGGATTTCATTTTAGAAGATAACACTTTTTCCGCAATTTCAAAATTCGGCTGAAATCATGACGGATCAGATTTGAAATGAAGACAAGCATACAGAATCGTTTGCGTTTTCTACTCTTCGGTGACGTCATGACGCGTGCTCCAAAACCGTAACTCAGTTCTTTCAATAACGTGCGCCAGGGGCAAAGAAACGGCGAGATGCAAAAACCTTCTGGTTGCAATAAAATCTAAAATAGTTATTGTTTTACTAAGAGTTTCAAGGATTTTTATTCAAAAATTATAAAATCAAAAACTAGGTCTTAAGATAAAGTTCTTATAAGGAAAAAAAAAATGACATTCAACCCCGTGTAACGCCTAACCAAAATACATTTTTAATTTAACAGCTGTGAAAGCAACGATATCTTGGTTGTAAAAGCAATGATGTTGAATCACTTATGTATTTTGAGAAAATATGCATACAAGAGAAATGCTTAAATTTACATTGCTCATTTAAATCATCCATTCGCAGCTTAAATTTCTAAAAAATAATTTGTCTATAAAGAAACTATAATTTAAATAAATATTAATCTGATAGCATACTAATGTTGTTGTATTTGTTAAAGTGAATCCAAATCCCTTTCTTTCCCGTTTTATTTTATTTTTACAATAACAAAACATTTTTAGAACGGATCCAAAACTCATTTTCCGTTGCCACTTATAAAAATCATAATCAATTTATAATTCAAAAGAAAGACGTCATCAACAATTATAATATCTCATTTTCCGTTTCCAAAATAAATATCTTAATAATCATTTAACATTATTTTTTGAATGATTTGTTTTGTAGACATTTTTATCGCTAAAAACACAATTCCTTAAAAGGAAATCGAAATTTTTTATAAGTTTAATTGTTAGTAATTTATTTTATTTATAATTAATAATGTTATATTTACAGACTTTTGTTAAATTATCAAATGTAAATCCTATGTCACTGCATATATCTATTACTAATCATTCAAAAAGTCATCTGATATAATGTGAATTTAAGTTTTCCTAACATTTTCTTCCATTTTGTTGTCAATAGTTTTTACATTTTTATCTTCGTGTTTTAAGGAATTATTTTAAGTCCTGACAGTAACGCGAATGAGCTTTTCTGTTAAATAATTAATTTTAACTGTCTCAATTATTTCCGCCATTTTTATTCTGTATCTCCCTCCAATCAATTTTCATTTTATTTAACTCACAGTAATACGATTGTAAATGAATTGTTATAAGGCTAAGCGGAAATTGAATCATTATGCATAATTCATTCTTCTTTTGAATTGATGAAGTAAATTTTACAATTTTCTAGTTATTTTCCAATTGAAAGGTTTTGTTGTCTAAGCATGTCTGAATGTCAGATTTCCTTGAAATATTTAAGTGTGATTTCCAGATAAATTCAAAAATGATAAGTTAAAATAACTATTACAATGACATTATTTTTTATTTAAGTTTAGCATAAAGCATCTTCCAAAATCAATGCTTCTGGAAAACACCGTTCATTTCACTATTATAACATCTATAACTTTTTTCGGAAAGCATCGCATACTTCCATTTCCAAGTTGAAGAGAAATGAATCGGAAACTTTTAATTAAGAATCACTTTAATAAAAGAGATAAGCCGCATTAATAAAATCTCTGGTTAGCCTATATTTTAGGGTGCCCCCTTGATTCTCGACGTGGTCGCGGTTGATCGCCAAGCTAGGCAAAATCCAATCGTATTCTGATTGCAACAGAACAATTGATTGTTCTGTTCCAACAAAATCGCCAATAAAATCGATAGCCAAACAAAAATCACCAAGTTTTCCAAGGGGGCACCCTTAAATATAGTTTTACCAAAATCTCTATTGTTTCTCTTGTCTTATGATGCTTATCATCTAAGTTTCATCAGAGTAGCAAGTACAACTCTGATTAAACTTAGATGATCTAATGATACTTAGATGAGCAATTTTCTTATTTTTTCGCCCACATACTTGATTCTACTAAAATAATTTCTGCCTCCATTGTTGTGTTCCGTTGCTTTATATTTACTATATTAAGGGGACACCCTTAAATATAGTTTTACCAAAATCTCTATTGTTTCTCTTGTCTTATGATGCTTATCATCTAAGTTTCATCAGAGTAGCAAGTACAACGATTTTCGATATTTAAGTAAAATTGTGTCAACTATCTCATTCAGTGAAAAAAAATGTCTCCAAATTTACTATTTACCACTAAATGTTGCAATTTAATATATATATAATTTATTTCACGTCCCGGTGAAAGTTAAATTATTTTATAGATGTGTGAACAAAACAGTCTAAAAATAATTAACTGTGATGGATTATGCAGAATAATTTTTCATTTATTCCTGTACTGTATGAAAAGTGAAAACTAAAGAAGAGTGATAGTGTACTAATAAGTAATTCTGTCATCATATCGTCCTGTCTCACCAACTGTAGCCTAGCGTAGTGTTTGCTAAGGAGTATTTGCAATCGAATTCGGAACAGAGGAAACAAGAGATTGCCTGAAATGTGATTTGTTTCAAATAAAGAAAACGGGCTCAGGCTATTTAGTCACTTCAAAGATAATCATTTAGCAGCACCAAATCTGATCAAGATTATTCAATATGTTTTCTGCTTACTTGGGACACTAGCACCAATACAGTATTTTCTTTTATGAACAATGCATGAACTGATAATAAAGGCTTGATAATGGGATCATGGTTAACGGATTAGCTTGTGAAGATTTTTACGAGATTAAAACCAAAAAAGACTTTCCAAAAAAAAGTCCTGGGCATGTAATGGGTATGTAATTTATGTAAAAATAGCTCAAATTTTTATTCCTCATTCTAAGTGTTTCTTCTTACTCGAAAATATTAACTTGTCGCTGAGGGAGGGAGTGAATATTCCGATGTCTTGGGTGAACATTTCAGAAATCTGGCAAGCCTAGTTACACATATATTATATATATTAGGTAGGGGAAAAAGTTATCCATTATTTTTTCGGTAGACGTCTATAGTGGTCGCTATCTCGTGAGGTATCTATCAAACAATTTCAAATTTATGCTCATTGGAAAAGTGACATTTGACACTAAAATATTCTCGTGCGGTTTTTTGTTCGATTAATTCAGTTATGAGTACAAGGTTTTAAAAATAGAAGACAACAAACAGAAAATTCGATACATTTTAGTTTTTCTTTCATAATGGAGAAAATGCTAACCAGGTGGCTAAAATTGTGAAAGGTGTTTATCGTCCAATATAAGACTGTAACAACCAGTTACGCACAATTTTGGTTTCGTCGATTCCGTTTGGGTATTTGGATGCTAAAGATGCACCTCTCATGGATACAACATCGTCGAGAATGTCTATAAAATATCAAAAATTATCAAACTTGACAGCATGTCAGCAGTCGTAGCTTCGCACAAGACCTAAAAATCAACATGAAAACCGTTTTGAACCTTTTTACAAAGCGAATCAGAAAGAAGTTACAAAAATTTCACGTAAAAATAATGGATTTCTTTTTCCCCAAACTAATATATATATATATATATATATATATATATATATATATATATATATATCAGTGCAAATAGTCAATGGAACTGTATAATGATGAAAAATTTCTTTTTTTTTCCATATACTAGATTAAAATAATATCTGCCTTCATGGTTGTGTGTCATTGCTTTATATTAAAAAAAATTTTGATTTTCTTTTATCCTATAAATGACGTTTTCAGGAACTATTCAATTACTTACCCCCCCCCCTCCAGTAATCGACCATCGATGTAATCACTCAGCAGTTTTCGTCATAATAAACATTGGCGCTTACCTAAGTTTTGTGAATAAACGATAATTATTTAGTTTATAATATCTAAATACTTTTTTTATAGTTTCTAAAAATATAAGCCTTTTAAACAATACATGACCCAAGTATACGGTATTAGATTTTATCAAGAAAAAAAGATTGGAAGTGGTTAATATTACTCATGAACTTACCATTCATATATGAAAAAAATATATACCTTTATTTTTAGAAGATAATAGCAAATTTGTACATGAAAAAAGACTACGTGTATAATACACATTTAGTTTTTCTACAAATATTTTAAAATCATAACAATCATAATTTTAGTAGGGTAATTATGAAATATAATTGCAATCATAAGACACTTATATAAGATCCTCAGCTGAAACTCATGGATTAAAAAATGTAAAAAAATATATATATAAGCAAGATCACACACATTCAGATCTACATAAAAAAGTTATATTGGGTAGGTAATAAGATTTATAAATTTTGAATACATATTTACGAAATCTTGAATAACAAAACTCACAAACCATTGACATAAAATTCTGCATTGAAATGTATGAAAAAATTCTGTTATAACATAGAGCTACAATTTACAATATAAATCTACAGATATAGCTGTACAAATGCATTTGTATCATCACATATTAGATAATATAAAACAAATAAATTTTTTAAACACCATTAATTATTATATTTTAATCATTTAACACGAGAATGTAGTCAAAGTTAATTATAATCTATCAATTAATTATGTTTATTATTAATATTTCATCAACTAATAATATAAAGTTTTTAAATATGCGTATTAAGATATCTTATCACAGTCCTGTGCTATGTGTAAAGTGTCACATAATTTTTTATATATACATATATTATTTTTGGCATGTTTGTTAAAATATTAAAAAAATTAAACTGTTATGCTGTACCATTTTTTTACATTTGTTAATTTTTCAACAATATTTCATCCATAAATATTACAAGTAATCAGTAAGAAAATTATTTTTCTTTGAAAAAGAATGTTAATATTTCTTTTACAAAGCAAAAACTTTATTGTTTTCTCGGTTAAATAAATCTTAAGATTTTAAATTTATCATGTGTGAACCTTATGGTAAATGTGCAATCAATAAAAATATTTAATGGTATATTTATTAAAATTTTGTACAGTTATTTTATAATCTAATTAAATATCTAATTAAAAATAATCAACTACTTTATGCTTATAATAATTTATGTCTACCAATTCAAAATGAACAGCTACCATGTAAATTAATAATTTAATAAAACTGTAACTCTGATATTTAATCAAATCCATTTATTTTATATCTTGTTTTAACCACACTTATTGCGTTCTATTAATAAAAATACATTTTCTGCTGCATCATAACATTATAAAAAATTAGCAAATTATAAGTAAAATTAATTTAAGAATTAATTTTACTTTTAAATTTATTTAAGAATTAATTTATATAAAACCCCTATTACCCAAACATTGAAATTTAAAACAATTCACACAAGTCAAGTAAAAAATTTAAATGAAAATAAATTGTTAAATATTACACTCAAGTCTCATATGCAGATTTATTTACCAATAGACAATTTTACCTGCTAGATATCTAATTATACCTACGTCATTCTGAGTGAAAGATTTAACGCTCGTTCAGTATCAAATGATTGTTCTAAAATCAGAATCAAAAACTACCAATTGAAATCAGACTTATTACGAATAATAGTAGAACATATTACATATTATATATATACATTAAAAATTGATAGTCATTTGTAAAATTCCATAGATTATTTTATATAATTCATAGAAGAATATCTTTACCAAATCCAGATTTAACTATAAAAATAACTAACTTAAGGATATTTTTTGTATTTTATTCTTATAGTAATTTAAAACTTTTGTTTTCTGCAATAAATTGAAATAGTTTTTACAAATAGAATAAAAAGTAATAATTCTAAAAAGATTTCTTAGAAAATGAGGTTTATATCATTTTTTTTAAAATTATTAATATGAAGTATTATACAATACAATTCATAAGATATAAAACAGAAGTAAAAATGTAATTATTGAATATATTGTTAATAAGTATTTTTGCTAAATGTAGATTTTATTAAAATTAATTAAATGTAATATTGCAATACTTTTTTAGTTTTATTCTGATTGTGTTCCACTAATTTCGTTTCTTAGTATGAATCAAAACGAATTTCACTTATGTTTATGAATGAAATATAAATATAGTTTTTCTGTAAAAACTTCTTAAATAAACAGAAAGCTTATCTCAGTTTGAAAACTATGAAACATACACTCAAAAGATTTCAAAAATTAATTTGTTAATTAATTGTTTTAATGCTTTAAAAATATTAAACCCTATTTCAATAATTTTTAAAAAAATTAAAATTTCAATATCAAATTTAACCTTTTCTAATATTTTTAGAATCAATCAATTATGTATGAAAAAACACCTTAAATATTATAATAAATAAATGAAATCAATGAAAATGAACTTTCGAAATGCTCACTTATTTATTGTACATTTTAAAATCAAAAATAATCAGTGAACGTTCATGTAAAAATCTTAAATAATATTTTATAATCATAAATTATTTTATAATTTATTAAAATTTATATAAATTTGAAATTATTTAAAGTATATTCAAATTCACATGTAAGTTATTTATAAATATCATTATTTATAAACTTGACACTTTATTTATAAATTGTCATCCATAAAAAAATTGCTTCAGAACAAACTTCGTAATCCAAGAAAGGACTTTAAAGATTCATAGTTATAGATTTAAGTTTTATAACTTTATCCATATTTTAGTTGTACTTAATAAATTCAGAGATGGTATATTTTTAAAATTTTTGATCATATATATTAACTAATTGCATATAAACACTAATACATTTGAATATTGAATAAAATATAATAGTAATTATGAATAAAATTTATAATCCAACATGCAAAAAAAATTTCATAATCTAAAATAATTAAATGAAACGAATAAAATATTTGTTTAAAAAAAAATATTCTATTATGTTTTACTACGTATAATTCTACTAAGTCGAACATAATTATTCATACAGAAATAGAACGCTTTATGTCATGAATAAAAAATGTCAGACAAGAACAAAATATCTTGTCATTCTATCTTCATAATAAATATAATCTAGTTTAGAAAACTTTCCTTGCAAGCAATTAAATATATTCAAAATTAAGTAAGTAAATTATTTCATAATGATTAAATGATATTTCTATTTTGATGAAAGGTGGCCAATACTTTAGGATGCTTCTCAGTTTCTTGCCAATTTGGTGCCATATTGTTAGGGTTAGTGTTTTATTTTTGGCAACCTTAGTATTTTAGGCATTCTGGATCTCATTTTTGTTTTTGTAAGTTTGATAAGACAATTTCTCATTTTTCACTGTACACATTTCTATGAATTCAAGGTAGCAATTGGTGTTCTTGAAAAAATATAAATTTTACATTTAAAGCATTTGTGTAACATTAATTGTGATTCATTGCACATACTTTCAATAACAATTTGCTTCGATCAGAAATATATGAAACATGTTGAAATTGAGCTTCTTGAAATAACACTTCATAAATATTTTTTTTCACTTCAAAAAAATTTAACTTTTAAAGCATTTGTAAAATTTGTATAATTATTTTGATTCATATTATCGTGTTTTCAGCACTGTCTTGTTTATTCAAACATGCATGAAAACATGCTTGGTGAAAATGAAATCGCCAATTTTTGCAAAAGGGATCATAAAGTATATTTTTATACAAATGAATATTGTAATAATAAATATATACTTATCTCTCATAAACCCTACGGGATTCGATTAATCGTAGGAGCGTATACTTTATACCGCTGTTTCACTTTAATGGCCACCGATCAAACATTCAACAAATAAGTGTCTCTACCTAAAGCCTTGAAAGTAGTTTCCAAATATAATTGTAACTCATACGCATTAGATGACAGATTTTGGCTAAAACTTAGTGATTGGGCGATGTAAATAATATGGTAAATCTGTCTGGTTAGCAAGTGTATATTTATGACAAATGTATTAAATGTGTCAAAGTGTGCATATTATATATATATATATATTGATAATTTTACTTTTTTCAAGCAAAAATTTCAATTCATAACTAGATGTTGCTATAATCAACAGTTCTTGGAAAATACCACAGTCTAAATTTCATTTCGAAGTTTGAATTTTGCTTGAAATCACTTCACCAGGCTTCACTTATATATTTTCTTTCGGCAAATTTACAGTAGTGTGATGTCTTTTCTGTATTAGGGCTAATTCATGTAGTGATTTACAACGCTCCATAGAAAGTATAAGACCAATCATTTTTCTATAAATCACATTTAAAGCAATTGTCAAGGGCTTATAGAATTTTTTCATCACATTATTTCATCTTTTTTTTTTTTTTTTTTTTTGAGTCATTATAAATGACATATAATGTCAGTTAAAATAGATAATTTTCTAATCTTTAATTACACATTTTTTAACTTTACTTTCTAAGACTTAGTTCATCTTTCCTATATAAAATACTTTTAAAATAATGGTGTCTTCTGAAATCTTCTATACATAATAACTGCGGAAATTTATAAATTCTTAAGTAAATTATTTATATATTTCCTCGTTTATAAAAACTAAATAACTTATATTTTGAAAAGAATGAATTATATTCTTGAATTGAACAATAGATGTTTATTGTTTGCTACTTGTAATTCATCTTATTTAAAATTTTTAATTTAAAAAAATAGATAATGTATACACCATAAGCAATTTTTAATTCTGTATATTTGTTTTTTAATTGAAATTTGTAATACATCCAAAGCTTGTTAAAACATTTCATATGCGCAAAAAAACAAAAATTTTAAGCAGTTTTTAATCATAAATGACATAAAGTTTAATTTTTCTTTGCTTCTGAAAAAAAAAAAACTATTTAAGATTAGGAATTCATAATTAAACCATGATAAAGTAACACAAGCAATTTATTAATATTTTGTTTGGTATGTTTAGCGAAAAAAATTGATTTAATTTTACCGAGACTTTTTTAACATAATTTTATTCCCACTTATGATTATATGTTTATCAAAATATGAAAATCCGAAAGAAATGTGAGATTTACAATCATCATTCATTTTTTTTAAAATCGCTTTTCGCTAACACACAAGAAAGAAAAGGAAAAGGAAATTATCAAATCTACTAGCGATAAACTTCTTTTCAAATTAGACCCTCCACTAACTCCTGTTGTCTTGTCACCCCATCTAGCGTTAGTTCTCAAAGCTTGTGAAGGGGAAAATATCGGTTGAAATCGCTTGTCAATCAATCCCACGAACTTTGTACGAGTTTGCCAGTTTTGGCGCATTATATCGCGAAAATAAGTGTTCTAACGCCATAGGAACAGCCAAAAAGTTTTATGTTTCCCCATAACTCGTGACAGCTGAAGCATCAAATTACCCCCTGGGTTCTTAGAACAGGTGTGGGAACAGGGTTAGTTCAAATGCTCCCCAAAATAGACACCGGAGGAATTATTATACCCGTTGCCGTTGGGAGAATTAGCTGCCCGGTGGCAACTTTACAAACCCTCAATGTTATGGAGCCTTGGCGAGAGAGGGACAGTGCCAAAACTTGTTGGCACATAGTTAAATCTCGCGTATGCACAGCTACATTGTTTATGTTGAAAATGTGTCCTTTTTACCTTATGTGTTTATAAATGAATTATTATAATATTGAATATTGTTATATGAATTTATAACAATAATTAAATGAAAGTACTTACGATTAAGATTTTCGAAAACATTCTTATAAAAAAACATTTAAATTTATTGTTTAGTTTTTAATTTAAATTTTATAGTTCTATATTAATAATGTAAGTCAACGATGTCTTTTATCACAAAGTTGTCGAATTTTAAAAAATACAATTCATTATTGGCTTTAAAATACAATATTCAAAAAATATTTCACTTTAAAATTATTTATGATATTTAACACAATGTAGCATTTCCCAAGTGTTTTACTAGTAAAGGTAATAGTTTGCTTACTGTGTTAACAGTCTGTTTAAAACTAATTCCATTACTCTTTTAATTAATATTATTAAGTTTTAAATCGTAATGTTTTCATTGAATTTTAATTTTGAATCCTATTATATTATGCGCTGATTAAGTTTTTTTCACTAATATTTTTGGATTCATAAATATTAATATAAAAAATATTGTTAATCAGGTCTTTTGAGTTATTAAAAAAATCATTCATAAGTAAGGAAAAAAAAAACATATTATCAAAAACCTGTGTGAATCTCCTTAATCATTTTTTTTTTAATCTTAAACTTGATACTACACACACACACAGATATATATATATATTCTGATTCGCTTTGTAAAAAGGTTTAAAAGAGTTTTCATGTAGATTTTTAGGTCTTGCGCGAAGCTACGACTGCTGACATGCGGTCAAATTCGATAATTTTTGATATTTTATAGACATTCTCGACGATGCTGTATCCATGCGAGCTGCATCTTTAACATCAAAAATATCCGAACGGAATTAACGAAACCGAAATAGTACGTAACTGGTTGTTGCAGTCTTATATAGGACGATAAACACCTTTCACAATTTTTTCCACCCGGCTATCTTTTTCGCCGTTACAAGAGAAAAACGAAAATGTATCGAATTTTCTGTTTGTTGTCTTCCATTTTTGAAACCTTGTACTCATAACTGAATTAATCAAACAAGAAACCGCACGAGAATATTTTAGTGTCAAATGTCACTTTTCCAAAGAGCATAAATATAAAATTGTTTGATACCTCACGAGATATAAATCAATACAGATGTCTATCGTAAACATAATGGACTACTTATTCCCCAAGCTAATATATATATATATATATATATATATATATATATATAT
>JAPDSC010098990.1:10000-15580 GCA_026290005.1 Latrodectus geometricus | reverse complement strand
TCAGGACAACTCCGAGCCCTGCAGTTGTAATATTTCTCAGATAACATATTATTCCCATAATGCCTAAAAAGACAAAATGCATATAATCCAAAGGAAATTTGCTTATCACTCCAATATTTAACTCTTTAAAAGGGGATTCTCCAGTAAAATGAAAATCATTATTTATGTCACCTCATTTCTCAAAGAAGCATTAATTTCTGGATAAGTCATCTTTCGATATCATTTACCTTTTTGTTACCTACCATTTATCATAACCATAGTAACCAGTAAACAATTTAGTACAAGTAACAAAAGCCCTTGATGGATATCACAAATTACTGCATTAACAAAAATTGAAAAGTTTTTACCCAATATTGCACGACTAGCATAACAATTTTTAAATCTTTAACTAATTCTTCCAGAAATTCATTGATATCAGGTTTCTTTTCAACAAATAAATACCAATGAGAAAAGGTGTATCTATTATCTTTCTAATGCTACCTAAAATTGATATGATCAGTTATACAAAGGAAATCTATCAATAAGTAAATTTATGCTTATAGTAGACTGTTTTAGTTTTCAAACCATACTAGAGTTTTTGCTTAATAGTGTTTTTTAAAGTGAAATGGATATATTCACAAGTTAAATTATGTTTCAAAAAACATTGTTTTAATTTCTCTTTAGGTACTGAATTGCTAAAGATATTTGACTCATTATATAAAGAGTTAAGTATTTTGAAATCTTTAACTGTGGCACTACATTGTTGATCTGAGTCCATGTAATTTTCAATACTGGTTTTTAATTACTATATATTATTAATATTATGCATATTTATAAACATTGTTTGTAATTCTTATTCGGACTTACATTTTACCAGTACAAAATAAATATAATCTACAAAGTGACAGAATTAAATAAATAGGCATTTTAAAGATATGTACTTGTTATTTATTTAAAAGAATTGATAGTACTTACCAAAATATTCTGCTAGAAATGATATAATTAATAATAGCTAATTCCAGAGCGAAATATAACTAGTACTAGAAAAAGATATAGTAAACACAATGAATTTCAAATATGGCGGCCGCGCATGCGTAGACTTTTTACTTATTCTACTCGTGATTCGTTTCAATCTCTTTGGTAAATACTACGGCTGTCGATGACGATGTGCTGTAGAAAAAACAGTGACCCTTTCATGTATAAGATACCGGACCGGTGAGTGAATACCAATAAGCCTCTGCTACTAGGCATTTTTAGTAATTTCGTGCACTCTGGACGTGCAATCGCGCAGGATGGAGTGAGGGTATCTTTCTTGACGGGCGCCACGCGCCCGGCAAAGCGTCCCCGGCACTCCCGAACGAAAAAGCGCGCGATCGCACGGCCAGAGTGCCCCCTTCCTTCTATATCCACGAGTCCCAACCCGTACTGGGTTTTATAGCGGACTTTTTATACCACACCGCCTTCTTTTCATTTCCACGAGTCCCAACCCGTAATGGGTTTTATAGCGGACTCTCACATACTTACCTCTCTCTTCTGAGACGGGGAGCTATAATGCTCTTCTTAGACAATGACAACGGCCATACCATGATGAAACTACCGGTTCTCGTCCGATCACCGAAGTCAAGCATCATCGGGCGCGGTCAGTACTTGGGAGGGTGACCACCTGGGAACACCGCGTGCCGTTGGCATTTTTTTTTTTTTTAATTATTAGAAATTAATTTTTATATTTTATTATATACATTTAAATTCAACATCAAAATTTATTAAACATTTAAATGAATATCACGAAGTATATAAGTTTTTAAACAAAAATAATAGTCTATAAGCATCAATAAGGTGATCGTTGTTTTTTTTTGAAATTTTAATCATTCAAAAATTCTTCCACACGAACAAATGCAAATACTTTAATCTATATTACAATATATATGCTTATATTAAAATTGATATGTTTGTATTTATTTCTTCTATGAAATTTCAATCGCTTAGCAGTTCTCCTTGTTTCACATAAGCACAAATTCAAATATTTAAATCTATATTGATGTATTTGCTAATATTGTAATGCATTTGCTTATATTAAAACCTGTATATATTTTTGATTTTTTACGATTCAAAATCAAAAATTAATTTTCGCGATTTTAATACAGATCTATAATTTTGCATATAAAATCTACACATTCCCCAATATTAAAATCCATATATTTGAATACATACATTTTACAATACAATTAAATGGGGAAAAAAAAAACATTTTAAAATATACTTTACCATCGTACGGAAATTTTTATTAAATATTATATTTAAGATACCCAGAAAGATTTTTATGAAATTCAACGATCTTAAAATTAATTAAAACAAATTTAGGATTATAATTTTTAGATATTTATAAAATACTTTATATTACTTTAAGTTAACGCTAATATTTACTTCATATTGGCGTAAAATAATACAGTATGTAGGATCTTGACTGAAAAACTGTGGCAAGTAAGAAAAAAGAGTTTTGAACCATTTTTGGAAATTTACTGATTAAAATCTCTCATCATTTGAATTATTATTCATATTATTTATGAAGGTGTTGTCTTACACTCCGAAACTATTATCGCGTTATTGTTTTAAACTATACTAAACTTTAAATAAAATATTTGATATCTCATTTCTATGCTTAGTATGTTGTTGTGACATATTTAAACAAAGAAATTTAGCCGAAAATGTACTTTCCCCACGGTCAGAAAATACTAAAAGTACGGATGTCTCTTCCAGGATTTAATATAGACAATACGTGAGATCTAAATAATCACACGAATATGATACTCTAACAAATTGCTATAAGTGGATAACTAATCAATCTATATTGAATTTAAAGGCTGCATTCAACTTAAAATGAACGAATAATTCAAATTCTGTTATTATTTTCATTATAAAAAGCAGAAATTTCGAAAAATTCGAACAATAATTTTGGCCATATTCACATTGTGCATTGAATTTTGCAAAGTTTTCATGTACAAAATCTGTTATTAATTTAACAAAAATCCAATATATAAATAATTTGATGTGTCCATTTATTATATGAAATACACTTTAAACTGATCAAGGTGATTAATTTAATATCGTTTTATACTATACTAAACTTTAAATAAAATATTTGAATATTCCTTCAGTACATTTCACTTTTGAACAGTAGTCCTTTACTGACTTGTACCTGTAAATTTGAACCCTGTATGTAAATAACTGAATTTTAGTTCAATACTCATGTCTGATGAAAACAAAAACAATGAAAAGTAGAATTATTTAAATGAAACTATGGAAATAACTGTACATACCAAATTTTTTCATTTTAAATTGAGTTTTTGCTTAAAAACTATTTAATAAATTCCATATTGGTGATAACATTAAACATTAAATAAAAATTATTTAAATTATATTATCACTATGCAATATTTCAAAATAATGTCTTGGTAAATAATTTCTAAAAATCATTTACAAAATACTTTAATGATGAAAATTACATTCAACTGATTTTCAGGTTTTATAATGAATTAGTCTCATAATTTTTTCTAATTCTGGTATATTTATAATGATTAAAAATTAACTAAAACATTTAAATATCTGAGAATTATTCGATTTGCAAATTTCATGTATATTCTATTTTATTTTGGATATAGATATCTCGTGGATATAGATATCTCGTGGATATAGATATCTATTGGATATAGATATCTACTGGATATAGATATCTATTGGATATAGATATCTATTGGATATAGATATCTATTGGATATAGATATCTCGTGGATATAGATATCTTGGATATAGATATCTACTGGATATTAGAACATCACAGGGATATCTAAAATATCCGTAGGATATCCAATGGAGCGACTTTTTTGGTAGTTGGTAGATATATATATTTGGATATCTATAAAATTAAGAATTTTATACTATATATTTATTTATTTAGTTATATTAGTTTGGGGATAAAGTTATCCATTATTTTTTTCCGGTAGACGTCTGTAGTGATCGCTATCTCGTGAGGTATCTATCAAACAATTTCAGATTTATGCTCGTTGGAAAGGTGACATTTGACACTAAAATATCCTCTTGCGGTTTTTTGTTTGATTCATTCAGTTATGAGTACAAGGTTTTAAAAATAGAAGACAACAAACAGAAAATTCGATACATTTTAGTTTTTCTTTTATAATGGCGAAAAAGCTAACCAGGTGGCTAAAATTCTGAAAGGTGTTTATCGTCCTATATATGACTGTAACAACCAGTTACGCACAATTTCGATTTCGTCGATTCCATTTGGATAATAGCAATTTAAAACTGCTGGTAGAGGGAAGGCGCCCACTTTCTAAAACTTTCGCAAAACGGACGTAGCAATCATTTTCGGCAAATTTTCAAAAGATCTTGTTTTGTTGATTTTTCAGTTCTGCTTCGTCATTTGAGGTTGGATGGATGTTTGAGTGAATGTTCCTTGTCATTCATCTTGCATAAAGGCAAATCTAACAATATGCTTCGTGCGTTAAAGGCGCAATTAACTTAGGATGGTATTTGCAGCTCATCAAATAGCTTTCAGCCTTACAGTAATGCTATATTCTATGTTAAAAAAATAAATAGGAAATTGGAGTTACAAGTAAAAGAAACCGAGAATCTAACTATTAAAAATGTGAACTTTGTGTGAACTGCTTTTTCTTTTAAAATAATTTACACATCAAAAATAAATAAATTTTGATTCGGGAATTTTTTATTACATTTTTAAATGTCCAAGAAAAATAATTAGCCTTACCAATAAAATGTTTGCTTTTGTAATGGTTTGAATTTCTTAAAAAACATGCTTCATTTTCATCAAATTAAAAAAAAGTAGATATTTTAATTTCTATTTATGGGAAAAATGAATGAATATGAAAGAATTTATTTAATGAGTTGAATGAACGCAAGAAATAAAATGAAGTGTTAGTGAAAAATTAATTACAACATGCTATTAAAAATTGTTCTCGGCTTTTAAAAAAAAAAAAAAAAAAAAAAAAAAAAGCGGAAATGTAAGAAAAAATTCAATTCTTTTTCTTATTTCAAAATTCTGTTTTAACTTTATTAAATGATTTGTCATATTAGATAATGTAAGCATAAGTCATTAAAATGACTTAAAAATGAATTAATCTTATTTTTCGTCAATATGCACTCTGATGTAATTGGCAGCATGTTAAACATATATTAGAAATTCAAATTCGACTAACTTCCATGAGTTATTTTTCCTAAAAAGATTGCATAAAAATCCGTAAGAAAATGTTTGTTTGATCTTTCAAAATTTTTTCTTCTCAAATATAGTGCCCTACATTGTTTTTCTTCATTAAAGAAAAGTTTTACACAAAAAATACTAGAGATATTATCAAAAAAAATATTAACAATATAAATCAATATCAAACATTAATCAATTTATATCATATTTTACTGAATGAAAGCAAATACTCGAATGAAATGTTTGCTATAATTCATAAAATCTTTGCATTTAAGTCAAGTTAAATTTGCTTATTAACAATTATAATTTAATTAATAGTTTACTTATTAATAATAATTATAATTTGCTTTATAATACCAAAACGATAA
>JAPDSC010098990.1:0-5000 GCA_026290005.1 Latrodectus geometricus | reverse complement strand
GGCCAGAGACCTCGGGATTCGGCGCTGGGCTCTTCCCTTTTCGCTCGCCGTTACTCAGGGAATCCCTGTTGGTTTCTTTTCCTCCGCTTATTTATATGCTTAAATTCAGCGGGTCATCTCGTCTGATCTGAGGTCGACAGATAAAGATATCAGTCGTGACCTTTCGCTGCGTTGAGCCGGCGTTCTATGCACTGTGTGCAATTATGGAACGTAGCCACGCATTAGCACGAAAGCACCCAAGCGGACGATCCGACTTCCCCTTTCGTCTGGCATTCTCTCTGCGTCATCAGCTCCCAGTCCAGTCGCGGGGAGACGATCAGTCGTTCTCCCTCTTTGCCGGACCGAAATTGTCAGGCGGAGCGACGCTTCTCGGCCAGGGGGATCGCGGATCAAGACCTTAGGCAGGCGGATAGTCGAAACCATCCGGTGCAGCCAATTGGAGGAACACTCCTCCTGTGTAAGTCTCATCCGACCCTCAGACAGGCGAGGCCCCGGGGAATACCCGAGGCCGCAATGCGCGTTCGAAAAATCAGTGCTCAATGTGTCCTGCAATTCACACCAAGTCTCGCAGCTGGCTGCGTTCTTCATCGACCCGTGAGCCGAGTGATCCACTGCTCAGAGTTGTCATTTTAGTCGGCAACCTCACGGAAGCCTTATTGCGTTCTAGTTTATGTTCAGGACGCTTCCCTACAGGGAAACTTTCCGGGGATTGTCATCATTCACGGAAAGGCACTCCCGAGCAGGCACGACCATTGAACGTCGCGCCAGGAGTCCCCGGGACTCACAGCTCGAAGAGACCCACCGGGTCAAGGCACCAACGGGGCGGAGAAGCCAGTGCAGCTCCCTCTTCAAGCCTAGCCCCGACAATAGAGTCGGAACCTCCCTCCTGCCGTCGTGATCGGCCGGGAAACAGGCACACCCATGAGGTACCAAGACGCTTTGCGTTCGATAGCAAGCTTCGCGTCCCGTGAGCGGAACGCCAGCGAGCCTTCGGCGGACGGGATAAACCGTCCGGGTTCAAGTCGGTTTGACGTTGCCATCTGCGGACAACCGTCGGTAATGATCCCTCCGCAGGTTCACCTACGGAGACCTTGTTACGACTTTTATTTCCTCTAAATGATCAAGTTTGGTCATCTTTCCGGCACTCGGCTCGACCCGAGGGCCAATCCGAGCGCCAGTCCGAAGACCTCACTAAATCATTCAATCGGTAATAGCGACGGGCGGTGTGCACAAAGGGCAGGGACGTAATCAACGCTTGCTTATGACAAACGCTTACGGGGAATTCCTGGTTCAAGGGAGACAATTACAAATCCCTATCCCCAGCACGAAGGAGTTTCAACGGGTTACCCAGTCCTGTCGGACAGGGAAAACACACGCTGATTCCTTCATTGTAGCGCGCGTGCAGCCCCGAACATCTATGGGCATTACAGACCTGTTATTGCTCTGTCTCGTGCGGCTAAACACCGCTTGTCCCTCTAAGAAGAACGTCCGACTACAAGGATCGGAAGCGTCTATTTAGTAGGCTAGAGTCTCGTTCGTTATCGGAATAAACCAGACAAATCGCTCCACCAACTAAGAACGACCATGCACCACAACCCACAGAATCAAGAAAGAGCTCTTAATCTGTCAATCCTTCCTGTGTCCGGGCCAGGTAGGCTATCCCGTGTTGAGTCAAATTAAGCCGCAGGCTCCATTTCTGGTGTGCCCTTCCGTCAATTCCTTTAAGTTTCAGCTTTGCAACCATACTTCCCCCGGAACCCAAAAGCTTTGGTTTCCCGGAAGCTGCCCGGCGTGTCATTTGAGGAACACAGCCGGATCGCTGGCTGGCATCGTTTATGGTTAGAACTAGGGCGGTATCTGATCGCCTTCGAACCTCTAACTTTCGTTCTTGATTAATGGAAACATTCTTGGCAAATGCTTTCGCAGTAGTTCGTCTTGCGACGGTCCAAGAATTTCACCTCTAGCGTCGCAGTACGAATGCCCCCGGCTGTCCCTCTTAATCATTACCTCGTTTTCCGTAAACCAACAAAATAGAACCGAGGTCCTATTCCATTATTCCATGCACCATTATTCATGCGTCACGCATGCTTTGAGCACTCTAATTTTTTCAAAGTAAACTTGCCGGTCACCCAAGACAACCGGTGAAGATCATCAAGAGAAACCGGCTGTAACGTTCAGAAAAGACAGTGACCACCGGTAGATGGACCGTCCCTCTGCAACTGAGATCCAACTACGAGCTTTTTAAACGCAACAACTTTAATATACGCTATTGGAGCAGGTATTACCGCAGCTGCTGGCACCTGGCTTGCCTTCCAATGGATCCTCGTTAAAGGATTTAGAGTGTACTCATTCCAATTACGGGGTCTCAAAAGAGTCCCGTATTGTTATTTTCCGTCACTACCTCCCCGTTCTGGGAGTGGGTAATTTGCGCGCCTGCTGCCTTCCTTGGATGTGGTAGCCGTTTCTCAGGCTCCCTCTCCGGAATCGAACCCTGATTCCCCGTTACCCGTTACGACCATGGTAGGCGCGTAACATACCATCGACAGTTGATAAGGCAGACACTTGAAAGATACGTCGCCGGAGCGAGTCCGTGCGATCAGCCCAAAGTTATTCAGAGTCACCACACATGACGGACCGAGGTCCGATTGGTTTTGGTCTAATAAAAGCGCTCGTCCCCGAAGGTCGGAGCTCTGCTGCATGTATTAGCTCTAGAATTGCCACAGTTATCCAAGTAGTAAGGTACGATCCAAGGAACCATAACTGATTTAATGAGCCATTCGCGGTTTCGCCTTAATACGGCATGTACTTAGACATGCATGGCTTAATCTTTGAGACAAGCATATGACTACTGGCAGGATCAACCAGGTTACTTTCACGTTAATTAACGTTCGAAATCGCACGCAACTTCGAATCCGAGAGAAAGTGCGGTCGCAAGTGCGGCGACCACGGACACCCGCAACAACGGCGGGATCCTCGTTCAGTTTCCTTCGGAACTCTCCGTCAACAGTGCTTTCGCTAGTCAGTTCTGATCTCACGACGTCCCCATCGGCATCAGCGCCGCGGGGCGAGCGTGCTCCGTCATCGAGTGAAATCAGTGCGTTGGGCACAGGGGCAGAAAACCCACAGTATTCATTAATTACCGTTCTGCATGGCGCAGCAACGACACGATGGCCGTGCTACTCGCAGACATGTCGAGAAAGTCTGGGAAGTTTCGGCGAACCAGAAATAACTTATCCGGAACGCCTGTTGACGGACAGCCACCGTCTCTATGTGCGAGAGACCGGTAGTAATGCGATCGCAAGTCGAGACACTTTTCGGAAATAAACACGCCGAAGAACTCGGCGGTCACCCCTAAAGCATCTCCTCGAGGTCTCTGTGCGAGAGGGTAGCCAGCCCTCACACTTCTTCTCGAGTCACTTCACGACCACACTGCCCTACATATAAGGCGGCGGACTATAGCACCATCGTCAAGAGCATCGCGCGGTTGACGGCGAGGGCGAAAAAATGCCGCACTCCCACCGACAGCCCTACCGCCAGCGAAGTGCCGCCGAGAGACTTTTTCGTCGACGTAAAATCGGGTCTCGCGATGCCGTGATGGTTACGATACCCCACTCGCGTGTTTGGACTTTGAAATTTTCAGCTCGATTTTCGCTTCTGGAGACTAAGTCCAAACAAAATACAGTAAATTAGAATTTATTAAAATATATTCACGAAAATTGCTTCAACGTGTTTTAAAATCAATTTTAATCAATTACCTTTTGCTTTGAAAAATTTCCGTTCGTTAGTTCCTCATATTCAATATTAAGCTAATTTGTATGTTTTTTAAGGTTTGTTTACAAATTGCAGATTTCAAAAAATCAGGAATTAAAGTTTATTTCAAAATAAATATTATGGAATAAAATGTTTAAGTCGTGGAATATTTGAAATATTTCTATTCTTTAGTTCCTCAAATTCCATATTAAGCTAATTTAAATGTTTTTTAAGGTTTGTTTACATATTGCAGATTTCAAAAAATGCAGCAAAAAAATGTATTTGAATATAAATATTATGAAATAAAATGTTTAAATCATGGAATATTTCCATTCGTTAGTTCCTAATATTCTATATTAAGCTAATTCACATGTTTTTTAAGGTTTGTTTACATATTGCAGATTTCAAAAAATGCAGCATAAAAATTTATTTGAAAATAAATATTATGAAATAAAATGTTTAAATCATGGAATATTTCCATTCGTTAGTTCCTAATATTCTATATTAAGCTAATTCACATGTGTTTTAAGGTTTGTTTACTTATTGCAGATTTCAAGAAATGCAGCTAAAAAATTTATTTCGAAATAAATATAAAGGAATAAAATGTTCAAATCATGGAATATTTGAAAAATTTCAGTTCGTTAAGTCCTCATATTCAATATTAAGCTAATCTGCATGGTTTTCAAGGTTTGTTTACAAATTGCAATACCAGTGTTTACACACCTATTTAATAAAAAAAGAAGTATTGATAATCATTCAAAATAGCAACATGTTCAACTTGACCACCCTCAACTTTTATAGAAAAGAATTGTGTAAATACTTATGCAAATTGCATAAATACTTGAACAAAGTATGTAATGTTTGTCGACAAATACTGTCCTGAAAGAATTTTGCTAATTTTTCACGAGAATTCAAGTATTTCCTGAAAGGGATTGGAATGTTAAGTTAATCTGCTTTTTATTTAAGGTTTGTTTACAAATTGCAGATTTCAGGAAGTGCAGCAAAAAATTTTATTTCAAAATATAAATTTATTCCCTGATTTAAACATTTTATTCCTGAATTTTTATTCCAAAAATAGACTACGATTTTAGTTTATTTATGGAAAAATAATTCTTTTACACTTTGAAACACTTGCAAAACAGTGTTAACATACCTATTTAATAAACAAAAAAGTATTCATAATTATTCAAATTAGAAACATGATCAACTTGAGCACCTTCAACTTTTGCATGAAAGATTTGTGTGAAAAT
>JAPDSC010098985.1:19797-40501 GCA_026290005.1 Latrodectus geometricus | reverse complement strand
ACATTTAGTTAATAATCCAGGATTCTGATTGTGTTCCACAATTAGTGATTTGCAAAGAGATTCTTGAATTCTCCTGAAAAAAGAAGAAAAATTCATTTTGAATCAAGATTTGCTTTCTGTCTGAGACCAAAGATTCGTTTCTATTTTCTACTAGAACGGCTTTGTCAACATGTACGAGGGTATAAGTAAGAATAAAGAAAAACAAAAGCAACAACCGGCTAACATGTCAACAAATGTAGAACAAAAGTTGAAGCATTGCAAACAGGTTAATTTATTTTAATATAGACTTTCAAATGCATATTTTAAAAAATGCCTAAATTTAAAAATAGATCTTCAAGTTCAATCTTATAGATATCTTTTTATTTTCGAAATTATGAACAGTATCATTATGAACATCCTTATAGGTAAGGATGTTCTAGTTCGATACCTAATTAATTTCTATTTAAATATTAACAGAAAGATATTTGAAACAATTTTAATTTATGCTTACCACAATTGTAAAATAGTTTAAGAGAATATTTTCTGCGTTAAAGATTATGTAAGTAAATTAAACAGAATAAGTCTGAATTTGTAAGCAACCTAAATAAGAATTTCGTTTCGATGAATACTTCAAGAAATAAACTTATGATAACGTTTGCAGAAAAATTATTTATGAATTCAGAAACGTAAGTATTGATATTTCATATGTAATTAGATTAGGGAAATATGATTGATAGTTTTAAATTATGCATATTGAAAACAACAGACAATAGTAAGATCCACAGAGCTGATTAACATTCTAATTTTTGGTTAAGAGTTCGTGGGTTCGATTCCCATCTAGAACATAGATGCTTGCATGTAGCTTGAAATTTAGCTATCATTTAGCTATCATTCCCAGCTTAATTATCTATCGCTTGCAAAAAAATGTATCATTGAGCAAAAATGAACCAGTTATAAAATTATTAATATAGAAGTATCTAACTTAAAATGGTCTTTGAATAAATATTTTGTATAAATAATATTAATATAAATATTTTAATTCAAAATGGAAATTGAAAAAAATGAAAAAAATAGAACATTTGTGCGAAGTTCTTGTACTAAATTAGTGAATCAAATTGAAAATTTGTTAAAAAGTGAATATTTTAATTTTTTGGAAGAATGTATTAACCAACTGACACTTAAAAGTGACATCTTGAAAGAATTAGATAAACAAATTGAAAATTTATTCAAAGTAGAAGAGTTCGAAGCTGATTTGCCCACTATTTATGACTATGACGATGAAATATCGCAAGCTATTTTCCGTGCTCAAAAAAGGTTAAAGCAAATTAATATTGTAAGTGTAAACCCCACCGAAGCGCAGAACTTTCTCTTAAATCAAAACTCTAGCAATGAAAATAAACAGGTAAAACTCCCTAAATTGAATATTCAAAAATTCTTTGGTGATATATCACATTTTACTAGTTTCTAAAATACCTTCAAAGTTTCCATTGATGATAATAGCGGGTTGACAAAAATAGATAAGTTCAATTATTTAAAGTCGTATTTAGGTGGGCCAGCATTGAGTGCTATTGAGGGTTTCGAAATGTCAGATAATAATTATGATTCAGCTGTGAAGATTTTGAAAGAAAGATTTGGTCGTAGAGGACTTAACAATTTATTCATATGATGATTTATTATTAAGTCACTTCCCTGTCTATAAATCGAATGATATTTCGAGATTAAAAAGAATGCATGATGAAATTAATGTGAGAAGTCTACAGTCTTTAGGAGTTGAGCCTAAATCTTATAATTCGATGCTTATTGCTGTTATATTAAAAAATTTGCCAAGAGATTTAACGTTGGATATATAACAAGCAAAATATAAAAGAATCGGCCGCACCCGATATTCATAAATTGTTAGAATATATCCAACTCGAAATAAAAAGCAGGGAAACATTTCCTCTTGCCCTCAAGCCACTTGAAAAACTCAAGGTCAATTCGAGAGCTACTTTCGAGGAGAAAAAGGTTGAATCCCCACTTAAAGTTTTTTGGTTGTTTCTCGAACTAATAAATCTTGCATATTTTGTAAAAAGGATCACTCGGTGCAGATATGTAACTTGAACATCGAAGAAAAAAGAAATAAATTAAAAGCTTTCTGCAGATGTTTTTTATGCCTTGGTGTAATGCACAGAATTAAAGATTGCAAATCAGGACTGATTTGTAACACTTGTGGAGGGAAACACTACCAGACTATTTGTTTTAAATCGTATAAAAATTATGAAATCCAGGAATCAGAAGTTGAGCCGTCAATAATTTCTGCGGTTTCGCATAGTGAAAGGAATAAAATATTATTGCAAACTTGTTTTGTAAAAGTGAAATCAAAAAGTGGTGAATTATTTACTTGTTTATTATTAGATAGCGGCTCAATGCGCACATTTATTTGTCAAATATTAGTTGACAAAGTGAATACCGTGAAAATAAGAGATGAAAAATCATCGGTTTTTACTTTCGGAAACAAAAAGGCTATAAACAAGATTTATGATGTTGTTCGTGTGAAATTAGAACATGGACTTTTCTCAAACTCAAAAACAGAAATAGAAGTTTTAGTTACAGATGAAATATCAGGTTCAGACATATTACCCCCTGAAACAAAAGAAACAAACGAAAATTTAGAATTAAGAAATTATACCCTTGTGAACTCCCCTAATTGCACTGAGCCTGTGACTATTTTAATAGGGGTAGATTATTATTATAACATTGTGACTGGTAAAGTTAAACATTCGAATAAGAATCTCGTAGCTATTGAAAGTAATTTTGGTTGGTACTTGCTTACAAGGCCGAAAAGCTGATAATTCCACTTCTCTCACATTTAACGTAATGGTAGAGGAGAATTTAATTTCGAAACAAGTAGAAAAATTTTGGGATTTAGAAAACTCTGGTTTAATTGACAAAAGTAAGGAAGATAATTCCTTCGAAAATGAAATTTTGTACGATTTTGAGTCAAATATTAAATATGAAAATCACAGATACATTGTTCGATTGGAAATTAGATAAACAAAATTTAGATAACAATAAAGAAATCGCTTAAGCAAGATTTGATCGGTTAAGAAGAAGATTGCTTAGGAATCCCAAACTATTTGAAGAATACTGAGAAGTGACAGATGATTACATAAAACAAAGAATTATTGAGTTAGTCCCCAATCCGAGTGAAGCTAAAAAAGTTACATTTTGTATACCATATAGAGAGATCATTCGGGATGATCATCCGACCAGTAAATTACGTTTGGTCTTTGATGCTTCTGTTAAATCTTCGAATTCGCTTTCCTTGAATGATTGTTTGCATGTTGGTCCAAACATGTATCAGAAATGTTTGATATTCTTTTGAGATTTAGACTTAAGCCAGTAGCTTTACGACTGACATGCGTCAAGCCTTTTTGAACATTTTAGTCCATGAAGAAAATAGAGATGTTACCCGATTTTTCTTTACCAAGGATCCAACGGATAATTCTATGCCACCTATAGTTTACAGATTCACTAGAGTTTTGTTTGGGTTAAATAGTAGCCCTTTTCTATTGGCGGCAACAATTAAATATCACTTGGTGAAATATTTTGGAAAGTATCCTGAAACTGTTTCGTTCTTGAAAGATAATATCTATGTGGACGATATAATTGGAAGTCACGAGACTGTAGAACAAGCTTTATCCGTTACGATAGAATCCAAAGAAATTTTCAATGAAGCAAGTTTACAGTTGCATAAATGGCGAACAAATTCTGAAGATTTGCAAAAATTATGGAAAGTGAATGATATAATTTCAGTTGATGATTCCGAAACCATAGGAGAAAGAAATATTCCTTAGAAAGTTTTGGGTATAGCGTGGGATAAACATAAAGACTTATTTTATTTTGACATGCATGGATTAATTGAGTTTGTGTCAAAGAGAATAGACACTAAGAGATTTATACTACAAGTTTTAGGACGAATATTTGACCCACTGGGATTTCTAGGACCTTTTACTTTACGAATCAAGATTCTGATGCAAGACGTTTGGTCATCAGGTATAGACTGGGATGATGACCTGCCTGTAAATTTAGCTTCAACCTGGAAAAACTGGTGCAATGAAATCCCTGAACAGTCAGATTTTTCTATACCAAGCTATTATTTTGCTGAATTTCCAAAATTGTTGGAAATTTCAAAAGTCTTCAGTTACACCTTTTTTCGGACTCTAGTATGAAAGCATATGGATCAGTTTCGTACTTACGCGCAACAACATTTGATCAACAAATTAAAACAATTTTTGTTGCTTCTAAAAATAGAGTAGCTCCATTGAAAACCTTGACCTTACCAAGATTAGAACTTATGGCAGCTTTGTTGTCAGCTAAACTAATCAGAAACATTCTTAAGGCTCTGAATTTAGATATACCTTCTTATTATTGGACAGATTCAAAAATTGCCTACTTTTGGATTAAAGGAGCTGCTGAAAAGTTTAAACCTCTTATTAGAAATCGAGTTGAAGAAATTCGCAAGCTGTCGTCACCATCGAATTGGTATCACTGTCCAGAAGTAACGAATCCTGCTGATATCGTTTCTAGAGGGGCAAAAATTCCTCAATTGCTTAATGATCCTTCTTGGAAACTGGGACCAGAATGGCTACAACAACCTGAAGAGTACTGGCCACCACCTGAAGACATTAAAGTGAAAGAAACAGATGATCCCGAATACAAGAAGAAAGCTAATCAGCTCTTCTAATATGAATGCTTAGTTGAAGAACTGACAAATCCAATAGACTTAGCAAATATAATAATTTTGAGAAACTAGTGCGAATTGCTGCATGGGTAAACAGATTTGTCATGAAGCTAAAGAAACAGAACAGAGCTCAAGGCCCATTAACAACAGAAGAATTGACAATAGCTGAAAACTACTTGATTAAAACAGAATAAGAAAAGTGGTTCAGAGAAGAATACAAATTACTGAGAGAAGGTAAGCCAGTTAGCAAAAGTTCCGAATTAGTTAATTACGTACCTTATATGGACGACAACAAATTATTACGGCTTGGAGGAAGATTAGAATTTTGTGATTTGTCCATTGATGAAAAACATCCGATCATCTTAGCTAAAAGTTCCTGGCTGACCACTTTAATTGTTCGAAAAGAACATAATAAAGTCATGCACGGCGGTGTAGCTTGCACATTAGTTAGAATCAGAGCTCGTTTTTGGATCCCTAAGGGGCGTCAATTGGTAAAAAGCATCATCAAAAGTTGCCTTATTTGCAAGAAGTACTCGTTACAATCAAGAACCCAAATAACAGCACCGCTACCCAAAGATAGAGAGAATGAGACGCCTGCGTTTGTTGTGTGCGGTTTGGATTTTGCTTGACCTATTTATGTGAAAGAAGCTAAAGGTAGCCGAAAATCTTACATTGTTTTGTTCATTTGCGGTGTAACAAGAGCTATACATTTGGAATTCACTTCTGATCTATCCACTGATTCTTTCTTGAGAGCTTTCAGAAGATTTTTACCCAGAAGAAATAATTGTAAAGTGATTTATTCGGATAATGCCAAGACATTTCAAAAAGCTAAAAAAGAAGTTGATTTCCTGTGCAATATAATTTTCAATGCCAAATTCCTAAATTTTATAACCAAAGAAAGAATAATTTGGAAAAACATAATAGAGCTGGCAGCATGGTGGGGAGGCTTTTATGAACGATTAGTGAAGTCTGTGAAAGAATGCTTAAGGAAAATCATCGGTAAAGCTCTACTAGGCTATGAAGAACTTTCAACCTTACTTGTGGAAGTAGAAGCCGTCCTCAACCTAAGTCCTTTGACATATGTTTACAACGAAAATGATGAACCACAGCTACTGACACCTATGCATTTTTTTAAAATTTCGTTATAGAAAAAGTATTTATCCAGTGACATTTGCCGAACTCATTGAAAATGGATCAAACAGATCATCGTTGATGAAAAGAACGGAATACCAGACTTTGCTTATGAAACAATTGTGGTATAAATGGAAGCAGCAGAATCTCCAAAAGCAGTATCTTGCAAAATTAAGTGGAAAACTTTTGAACTATAAACATTTTTTTTTTACATTTTTAGAGACTAATTCAACATTTTACTTTATTATTATCAAAGTTAAGAGTTATTAATGAGTCTTTTGAATGTTAAATGAATGATTAATAATAATTTGTCTATTAAATTCTTATATTTTGTTTTTTTTTTTGAATTTATTGATGTATCCTTTATGTGTAAGTAAATTTAATTTTAATTTTTAATAGTTATTGGTTAAATGTTATGTGTTTATAAATGTTAATCTTGATTGTAAATTAATTAGTGAACTCTATAAAGAGTTCAGGTGGGGAGTGTGAAGAAAACATTTTAACAGATGGTGCTGTTGCCAACTACTTGTATGATTTTAACTCTTCTTTGCATAATGGTGGAAATTTCCATCATAACCTATAATGCCCAAAAATTATATAAAAGAACAAGTTCACTTTAAGTTGATCGTGTTCGGATACCTTTTTAATGCCCATTGCATAAAAAGAAACATAGCTGTCAAAAATAAACAAGTGTCATTATCAGTGAAACGAGCTTAAAGTTCTCTCATTCCGCTGTTTGTTGTAGTTGCAATAAACGTATGATTTCGTTTATAATTTTGTTTTATTATATTAGAGTTTCTATTGCTAAAAAATTGAAAATGAGTGGAAGAAAGGTTTGTAACACGTGTTTCTGTTATTTTACTCTTTTATTTCATTTAGTACTAAGCTAATGATCAGACTTTGGATAATAATGGAAATTTTTAGCATATTGTTTTTTGCTAAATTTATACTATAAATATATACTAAGATTTTTTTAACCATTTTTCCTTTAATTTTGAACATGAATTATATCAACTTGGTTTATTTCACCAATAAAGAAAAAAATCATGCAAAGAAGGGTTAAACACTTTAGATTTTGATTTGATGGAGAGAAATACTCCCACACTTTTGTGATGGAACTATAAGTTCCTTTAGATTTCTTGAATATAATTAATTGTTTAGAATATGTGTTAATTGTATATTGTGTGTGTAACTTTTGTGTTTATTAAAATTGATTTTATTATAATATATAGTAATATTTACTTTCCCGAGCTGTGATTTGAAAGCAATCTTTCGATTTTAGATTTATTCGAATTATTTAGATTATTTTTTCTCACAAGAGTTAATCAGTCTCAGTCTAACTTTAAAAGTAACACTAAGCTATAGTACTATACGTTGCGCAGAGGATCTGCGGACATGCCCGCACAACCCAAAATGCAGGACTAGTCCTACAATACCATGTAGGGGAAAAGCTACTCCTAACACAAGCCGTTTGACTGAAAGCAGGTTCACTTTAACCACTCGTCTACAGAGAGGTTTGGGCCAAAGGAAATGCAGAGGAAAACCAGGACACCAATTTCCTCTTTACCGGACGCCATACATGGCAAACATATGGGATTGAAGACCAGCGTAAGCAAAGGCAGAGTATAGTTCAATGAATAGGGAAGTATCACATAAGCAAACCAGAAATTTGATTTCGACAACAATGCAAAGGGAGAGAAAGATTGGGGAAAGTAAAAGAAAAGAGGATTTGAAAAAGAAGATAAGTAAAAAGATTGTTGGGATTCCACGGGATTGCGACACACGTGTTAACCTAAAGAAGGTAAATACCTGGGGGGAATTTACTTTAGAAGTATTACCATAAAAAAAATTACTGACGTTAGTTGCGTATCTCAGTGACATAAAATTAGCTCCATGATAATGCTCTGCTACTTTCAACTAAAATAATGCGACAATTTAGATACTTCTTTCTCTTATATCGTAATAACAAATATTAATTTTAACTACTTATTTTGTTTAGCAATGCTGCATTAGGCGCGAAATCATCACTTATCATTGTGTAATATCGAAACCGTTTAATGCACCGCTTATTTTAATCCGTATCTATGAGAGAATTATAGATACACGCAGAGAATAATTTTTAAAAAGTTTTTTTATGGACAATTCCTGAATCGAAGATGGAAATAAAGAAAAACTCAAATATGCACATACTCCAAGAGAAGACATCAATGATTTGTTTGGTTAGGCACCGTGCTCCTTATCGGAAGGAAATGAGTTTAAACCACCATTTATAACCGAAGATACAGAGGGTTCACTGAAGTTAGGTATGTTAAATATATCATGGTTGCAATGTCCTCCAAGTGAAATGATACCTTTGAGGATGGAAGGTATTGCCGGGGGCGTCATGTACTTGGTCACTGCTTCTTAATTTTGAATACTCCCACTCGACTGTTTCCACCTTATTGATAGAGTCCAAATCTTGGATAGAAACAGGTAAGTAAAAAAAGGGAAGGATCAGCTATAAGTAATTTTATATAGAAAAGTTAGGCCCCAAAAAATTTTATTCTTTCTGGAATTAGGTATTTGTGATTTAAATTTCAGTTGCCTAAAGTTAGAATTTAAATTACTAAAAGTGAACAGTCATCTGTTTGAACAAAAAGGTGGAATAAATAGGACATTATTTCTGATATTATATCACTTCCTCTTAGGTCTTAAATATACAGATTTTATCCAGATTAAGTTAGTACATGCTATCAAATTACAGAAGCTGTCTTAACTTATTTGACATTTTTCAAGCAAAATAATTAAAATCTCATGACTTCCATTGTTTTGATTTCCCAATATTTAAGAATTTATACTTGCTTCCAAAATAATAAACTTCAATCGTTGGTTTTGCTTTGCAATCAATGATCGTAAACTTGAATAAATTCTGAAGTTTAGTGTTGAAAATTTGCTGTTATCATTACGTATTTTTAACATGAATATTGTTTCAAGATAGTCTGCATATGGTTTGGGCAGACATTAATTTGTTAGTCTATCGGTTGTAGACTAATTTATTAGTTTACTATCTGTATTCTTTCTAATAAAATGTACAAGTGGCAGAGAAATATACATCCTATCTTCACTAAGAATGTTGCGACTAGATGGTTTCAATAGCTCAAGTAAACAGTTATTTTCTACAACTATAACTTCTTACTTACTCATGTACTTAACTCTTCTCATTCTATCCCACAATGTCCAGAAAAGGCTACAATGAGATTTTTTAAATCAAGTCTTAACGGGATACGGAACATTTGGGTCCTATATCCAAAGATTCCATGGCAAGACGAACATATGTCTTCACGACAATGAGGTCAGCGACCCTGACCACCTCCTACTCCACTGTGAGAGTTATAAGGAAACTAGAGAGAAGTACTTTCCCAAAAAATATTCACCCACGCAGCTCGTCCACCTACTACAAAGCAAGAAGTTCCAAACAGGAGTCGAGGAAATCATACAAGAATTTCTCCTGCGCTATGACAATTAAGATGACCCTGTTTATACCTGTATATATTTGTAAATAATGTCTTTGCAACCATTTAATTTAAATAAAGTCTTTCTTGGCCTTCTTCCAGCCAGACTGAGCCTTAGTGGACGGTGGTATGTTAGAAGCTTCAGTCTTTTAGCCTTGTAAGTTCCCTTAGGCTTCCGTAACTGCGACCATCTCGCCGCACGGTTCCTCGGATTTCTACCCAGCGAGAACTCTCTTGCCGAATACCTTGGGGTGGGACGGTATTCAACCTTAAGGTTATTCGAGTACTTAATTAAATCTTAAAAAGATTTACTATCTGAAAGATAACTCAAAATCTTCATATCTTTCTTTCTTTCGACAAAATCTTTCCAAAACCTTTTAATCACTTCGATGAATTCAGAAACATAAAAATGGCATTTTCCTTCTTTTTATTTATCAAACTTATTAACCCTTTGATGTGTTCCAATATAAAATAAATAGGAAGAAATGATTTGAGAAGTCGAGATTGATTGGGTAACAAGTAAAATGCATAAAATCTCAGAAGTGATTATTTCAGTTATGTAAACTGATAATCCTGATCTTTTAATATTTTGCTCTACGCTTCTTCACGTCTCAACAACCAAAAGGCAGCATTCATGTATTTGACGCAAAGCATTGTATTCTCAGCCACATCATCCAAAAAATATTTTCATTTCTTTTAATCATGGAAATCTAAATTTTGAGGTCCATCCGGAAACAGGACTCACATATGCTAATTAAGATTTTTTAGAACAGGGAAATTTTCAATAAGTTTCTTGATCACAGATTTGTTGTGTTTCACAGGAGACTAATTATAAATTATATCAATTAACTCTTGTTCAAATATTTAGACTCAGGGAACTTTCCTTATATTTCTAGGAAAGAAAATTGCTTAGATGATCACTATCGTTTGGTTTGAATAATCGATTTATTTTGATCAACGGCCATATTTTGCCTTTGGGAACGATATTGACAAGGACCTACAGTTTAAAGTGGATATCGAAAATCTACATTGATTCACACCGGAAATCGGAATTAAACCCAGGAGCACAGTTAAGCCGATGGCAAGAGCGCAAATCATTTGGTTTGTCAGTTCAGCATTGATTTCAAACAATTTCGTATGAGTGGCAGTCAAGATGTCTAAAGAAACTATCCAAAGTTTAAAAAAAACGAAAGAGGGTGACTTACATTGATATAAATAGGTCTTAAAGTTTAAGAAATGATATTTGTTATTAAATTTTTGGCAACAACCTACATAAATGCATTCGAAAATTATACAAAGAATCGAAACTTCTGGAAAAGAGTATTGAAATCATTCATCCTAAGTAAAGAAGATTATGTTTCACATATCGCTTATCTTACTCTTTAAAATATATTGGAATATATTTACTAATCTATGGAATACGTAAAGAGATGTTTCGATATTCATATAGACAATATTCGAGAAACTATTTCAGTTAAGAAATTTATCGCTTCTGATTTTACTTATTCTTTGAAAAAATAAAAATACTTGAATCCAATAAAGATATTGAACAATCTGGAAATTTGTTGAAGTCTAATACTATAACATCAATAAAATTTATTGATTGAATAAAAAAAAGAATGATGCATATTAATCAAGTACAAATTAAAGAGCAATATTGAGACTAACAGAACATAATTCACAAGACGTTTGTATAATTGAAAAGAAATATAGTGTGTTAAATGCGTTTCGTAAAGTGTGTTAACTCTCTATAAAACATCCAAAGATATGAGTCCTTTAATATTTACGGCTGATACACGATGAATAGGTCTGACTTTTCGCTTTGCTTTTATAAATTTCCTTCAACCAATCGTAGTCAACACAACCAGAAAAATCTCAATTTAAATGAAATCTAGACACCAAAGAGACCATTTTATTAAATGCATCCATGGCTAAATATTTCAATTGAAAATACATACCTGGAAATCTAAGCGAGAGGAGATAGCGAGCTGGATCATTATTAGTTGTAAAATCGTCAAGTCCAAGAAGTCAGCCAATACTGAATTTAATATAGCTACGAGAAGGAAAGAAAAATTATATTTTTATTTAAAATTTATTAATGAACAACTTTTAAATGAAAGTAGAAAACATTTTCTCTGTCAATTAATAAAACGCTCTATTAGTTCCAATGAAGAATTAAAAATAATGTGATAATTTCTGCATTAAAGAAAGCAACTTATTTATTAAAATGAGAGGGTAAGTGTTTATACAATTTGAGAATCAAAGAATTATAGAAAATTTCAGATATTAACTTTAAAAATATATCAAAATGTACTAATATAAATTTTGGTCAGTGTCGCTTTTTTCTATTGATTCTTAAATTAAATTTTTTTAAACATTTATATACATTGTGATAAAGGAAAGAAAACATTCTGTAGGAATTGTTGGAATAAAAAAGCCTTCTTTCATTACATATTTATGATACTAAAAAAATTGAAATTAACAGAAGTCGAAAAAATTCATTCTATTTTACCTATAAATGCAACATGATTATTCCATATGTTATTTTTTTTTCTTTGGCTAACATATTTTTGCAAATAAAAAAATTCTTTAATTATGGCAGAATAAACCATAAGTAGAATTCTTTAAAATGCTACAAAAACTTTAAGAAAAATACATTTTTTGATTTAGAATAGAGAAGACACATACGTTGATATTACTATAACATATATTAAAAAAAATCATTACTGCCATCAAGGTTTTAAATTTTACAAATACCTATAAATAAAATTATAAAAATATATTTACTTGAAATTGTGCAATATTTTCTGAAAGCGAAGTTTATGAATAAAATTTTTTGTCGCATTACTGTTCTCTCTATAACCTATGATCAATTTTAATTCAACGAAAAAAAAATGTGCGATAAATTTTCTATATGGTATTAGCAAATATTTCGAAAATAAAAAGTATTTACAATAAAAGAAAGATTAATTTTACAAAATTGGAAGGGAAGGTAAAAAATTGGAAAAAATAAATAGTTAACAAAGCAGGTCTGCACAAATCGAACAATGATGCGGACCAAATTGTGATTACGTTATCTAAACATAAATAAAACTAAAAAGTTAATCGAATTTCAAGGAGGTTTCGCTTACTTGTTGTTCAATGGTATTTTTATTGCTGATAAAGACTGATTAGACTGGAATCTAGTATTTAAAATGAATTACAAATAAGTGCAATTACCAAAGTCATAGATACGAGAATATAATCAATAAATTATTGAAGGGGCCATAAAGCTAACAATTCGACAGATGGAATCTTAAGGAAACATAGCATTGAGGAATTCTATGGAGAAACATTGTGCATTGACTTTTCTTATACACTTTGGAGATACTTGAAGTTCGTTTCGAAAATAAGACTTCCAAATGAAAATTATTAAAGGTACATCATCTCTTGTATTTGGTAATTATTGTAATACAATTAGTGTTTAGGATAGTTATGTGTTACAATTATAGTGTTTGAAATAAAACTTCAAATAGGTTTTTATATCATCGACAATAGAATATTTTGACATTTTTGTAAAAATGTTTTCTTTAATATCTTTTATCGTGTTATTGTAAATAGCTAAATATACTGGAACAGTTGCTCGTAAAAACTGTTGTGCCATGGCTATGTTTGTTTGTCGCCCAACAGTTATTTTTGCACACGAGAGGGATAATTAGACCGAGAACTATCATTTAAAGTGGATTCGGAACCACTACAAACATTCAAGCCCTAGGTGGGATTCAAGCCCACGAACTCTTGAACAGAAGGCCAGAGCGTTAACAATTCGGTCACCTATTCCTAAGACACGGAAATTAATGCGAGTAAAAATTATACTCTGGAAATTTATGCAAATGAATATGCAAAATACACGCAAAATATTAGATTTTCAAAGAATTCATTTAAATTAATCAGCAGTAGTGACTCCTATGTTTAAATGAAAATAATTTATAGGAAGTTTTCATTATCACACACAAATTACATTTGGAACTTGCCGCTTGATGTAAAATTGTTATGACACTTCGTGTAAGAAGAAATGCTACCACTTTTTTTTACTTCGATGGAAATCAAACTGTATCAGGATTGGATTTTATAGTATGGCAGTATTCCTGTTCATATCAATCGACATTATGTAATTAATGGGTTCAGAATGGTTATATAGTGCACTATACTAGGTCTCAGAGAAAAGCTATTGCTAACAACCGAAAAGACATAGGCTTACATCAACATCGCCTTAATGAATCTTTCAAACATGTAACGAACTCTAAATCAAACATTCTGGTATCATGGACTCGATATTTCCAGCAGCATGTAGTTTCAATTATTTACGACTATGGAGTTCATTTGAAGTACAGGACTACCTTCAATAATATGATCAATGAACAATGTTTACACAAAAATCCCCGTTTTTTGTTTATACCATGTATCCTATTTATACTTGGTTTTAGCTCATTTACAAAGATCATTTGGTATCGTCATACCAATGCAAGATTTCCATACCTAGAATGATGGTTATTGAGTACATTTCTCCGCCACCTCTTATTCATATTGATGGTACTTTGAAGAACAACCGCCCTATTACTTTGTTTTAAGCCGCTCATGGCTTTACAGATTGTTCAAGACGTGAGAAATATTTCGTCATAGTAGGATAAAGTACACGTGTTGCTTTTCTTTTCCAAATGTCTTTGCATAAATTATTCACTAGATATCTCACCAACAGAGGAAGTTTTATCAACGGTTGCTGAACTATATAGCAAAATGAATACATACTAGTATGAAAACAAATCAGTAATATTCGCTTAATTCTCTTAATCACACAGTTACAGAAATTCATTGCACACCAAAATTAACCAAATAATAAATTTTATGGAGACACAATTCTTCCCTTTTCGATTTCATTTTTAAAATAATGAACAATAATTTTTAATTTGAACAATATAGATTATTTTAAATACACTACTGGCCATTAAAATTGCTACACCAGGAAGAAATGCAGATAACAAAATGATATTTATTGGACAAATATATTATACTAAAAATAACAAGTGATTGAATTTTCAAAAAATTTGGCTGGATAGATCTCTGGCAGTAATAACAGCAGTTATACGCCTGGGAATTGAGTCAAAAAGAGGTTAAATTGCATGTACAGGTACAGATGCCCATGCAGCTGAAACACGATGCCACAGTTCATCAACCGTAGTGACTGGCGTTTGGTGACAAACCAGTCGCTCGGCAACCATTGACCATATGTTTTCTAGTGGTGAAAGATCTGGAGAACGTGCTGGCCAGGGCAACAGCCGAACATGTTCTGTATCAAGGAAGGTCCGTACAATATCGGCCACATGCGGTCGGGCATTATCCTGCTGAAACGTAGGGTTTCGCAGGGCTCGAGTAAAGGGTAGAGCCACGGGTCGTAACTCACCAGAAATGTAAAGTACACTGTTCAAAGCACGGGCAATGTGAACAAGAGGTGACTGAGACGTGTATCCAATGGCACCCCATACCATCACGCCAGGTGGTGGGCCAGTATGACGATGACGAATTCACGCTGCCAGTGTGCGTTCACCACGATGGCGCCAAACACGGATGCGACCATCATGATGCTGGATTCATCTGAAAAGATGACGCCTGGCAATTCGTGCGACCAGCTTCGTCGTTGATCACACCATTGAAGGCGATCTTGTCCGCAATAAACCGCAGTCCCGGTACGCTACAATTCGACCTTTATCAAAGTCAGAAACGTGCTGGTACGCATTTCTACTTCTTACACGAGGCATCACAACAACCTTTCACCAGGCAACAACGTTCAAATAAATTTGTGTATGAGGAACCGCTGAGCTGAAAACTAATCATTTGCATATCACAGCACCTTCTTCCTTTGTATAAATCTCACGTCTGTGGAATGTCGCCTTCTTGGTGTAGCAATTTTAATGGCCACTAGTGTATTAAAAGGAGTAAAGATGTTTTATTTTCGATTTAAATTTATTGGCAAAAATTTTACTCCATACTTGATTATTGAAGCACCAGATATAGATAAATGAAACTTTGAACTAATCATGATGTAATTAGTTTTAAAGGCTCAAAGTGATATGGAGGAATGTGGTTTTTCATGTGAATGATCTGACTTGATATAAACTGGTATTGTACATAAACAGGAATTGAAAGTAAAATTCAAATTCTTCTATCAAGAGATTTTAAATTGTATTCAAATTGAAATTGTCTCCTCCTTATTCTTTCTAATCTCCATGTCTAGTAATATACTAGACGAGGTCCACGAGTCAATTTACTTTCAGAAAATCGAAAACAAAGGAAATCTGAAAAAATCCTCAAGAGACAACTCCAGGCACTGAAGGATATGTGCCGGTGATGCCGGCACATATCCTTCATTTTGACATTTAGGACAATTCGGGTGCATCTTGAGACCTCTGTCGAAAGTAAGCCCTCTCAGGTGTCCACTGAAGAATCTGTAAAGTGTTGTCTGGACAAATCTATCACAATAAATACGAAGGGATCTTCCAGTGCAATCTCTTTGATACCAGGGATGACTCGGGGGAACAAGCCAAATCTGCCTGTCAGTATGTCTTATAATGAAATACAGTTCAAGATATGTCTGCGAATTGGTAGCTGGTAAAGGTTCTTCAGAACTCTCCTTCGCCAGAACATCTGCCATCTCATTCCCCCAAATGTCAACATACGGAGGAATCCACTGAAGGTGCACTTCACAAAGTAATGAGACCTTCTTAAGTTTGCCAAGAATTGCGACACCAACTCTTTTCCAGTTTGAAAGATATTGAATAGCTCTATGGAGTCAGTCAAAACGGGACAGCCCTAAGATCTGTAAGGGACAAAACAGCGCTTAGCCCCTCTTTGATGACCAAAAGCTCACTCTTGAAAACCGAACTCGGGATTTCTTTTCTTTATTTTGACAATTCCATTTGTGTACTTAATAACAACACCATTACCAGAACGACAGTCATCGCTTTTGCTCACATCAGTATAAATAAGGATGGCTTCAGCGGGAATAGTTTCAAAGGCAGATGGTCGTAAGATAACCGGAATATCATTTTTCTTGGAAACTGGAGACGAAAGTTCTGTATGAAACTCGACTCTAGGGAGTCCCTCAGACGGATGTAAACAATGTTTTAAGGAATATTGTTCAACATTACGGTCAAATTATACCATCGTACTCAACTTGACTAAGTGGACTATTTTTCTTATGTCTGTGGTTATTACTCCAGTGCTGCAGAAATTTTGAAGTTCTATTATGGGAGCCGTAACTGAAAAGTTTATCATAATATTTTACAAGGCTTGCATTTCTTCTCAGGCTAAGGAGTTGAAGGCCTGTTTCATGCAACGCAATATAATTCGGGCAACTGCTGCGCAATCCAGCAATAATGAGAGAATTGGACTCTTTCCAATTTCTAAAGATTGGTGGAACAGTAAACGGTGAAACCGTATTCTGAGATAGGTCGTATGATAGCCAAATAAGAAGTTCTCAAAGTGCAAGCATCGGCTTCCCAATCATGTCTCGAGATATATTTTAAGTCGTTTTCTGCCCTTAAAAACCAGTGCATCCACATGTTTGTTTGTGGTGATCTCTGGATCGAGAACGAAGCCCAAATATTTGGGGTGTTTGTCATAGAGGTAAATTACCCATAAAAAAAAACCCTGCGGATGATAATTATAAATACTCTTATTGGTGGTAAAAAAAAACTAACAATGGATTTGGTAGGATTAAAACTCAATTTGTGGTCTTTCGAGAATTTCCCCACGTCTTCAAGAGGAAGATTGATGTTAGATTCCTCAATCAAGAGATATTAAATTAGAATTGGTAATAAAATTGTGTAAGACCCATTTATCATTCTTTGATTGAGTTGTTCATTTGCAATAGTTTAAGTTGATACGAGTTGCATATCCTTTTAAATTTAAAGCAACGTAAGGAAAAAAAATGAAGGTTAAACTTCTTTCACTCGTGAAGAATTTTAATAAAGAACTATTGAAATAAATTTATATAACTAAAATAAACTTTAAATACAGCACAAAAACTATTGTTAAAATAACTCGACGCATGCGTTAGTTAATGGTGTCAGTTTTTATAATTTTGCTTACACAGTAAATATTTTTTGACGTTTTATTTAATATTGCTAAAAAGAATGATGCATCGAAAAGAGAAGGATTGGTGCCATTGTTCCAAATTACGCAAAAAGGAACACTATTTAGTTTTTAACAAACTTTCAAAAAAATGAGAAAGAATGTAAATGTATTTAAAATGTTGGTTAAAAGTTATGTAATAGCTCCAGAAAAATTTTTGTTAGCTTACCAAACGACTAAAAAAAAATTATTAATTCAACAATTTTCTATGAATTCATTTCGATGCCAGCTTTTGATATGACTTAATAATTATTTTTTAAATGTATTCTGTTAAAAATAAAATCTATGAACATTAGAAAAAAAAAGTTGATTTCATGAGGAAATTTATAACCTCAAATACATTTAGAAAGTTAAGTATTTAATACAAACAATTAAAAAATTGAAAATTTCTCAACAAATATAAACACTTAATAAAAGGAAAATTTTTCTTACTTATTCTAATTTTCTTACTTAAGAACTATTTTAACACTTTTACAACTACAAATTGGGGATCGAAATCTTTTCAAAAAATTGTGCAAATTTTGCATATTTTAAATCTATATATTTGAAGAATTGAAATATGTATTTTTTTTTCTTTCTAGAAAATAGCTTCTAATGATAAAAAATATAAGAAAAATAAGGGTGAAAATGCGCTTTAGGTCCCCTACTCTGCCAACTTGGCGAAAGTGTGCTGTGGGTCCCGTACTTGGCGGGTTTACAAAAACGCTGTTGCCATGGTGATAATGGAATACGATTTTTAACTAATCAGCAACCAATGAAAATGACCGATTTTTCAAACTGAAACTAATTAACGACCAATGAAAATGCTTAAAAAAAAAAAAACCAATTAATGAGCATGCGCGAAAAAACGCAAATTATTTCCTACGGAGATTACCATAAAGAGCTCATTGGTTATAAAAACGTCCGGTTTACCACGCTTGGTGCATTTATCCCCAAGTTGGCAGAGTAGGGAACCTAAAGCGCAGATTAACGAAAATTAAGCTATCAGAAAAACCAATTTCAGATGTTAAGACAAAATTCTTAAATAAATTTCAATTGAACAACTGTTAGTTTCTGTGAACTGTTAGCACTGTGAAAAACATATCACTCCTTTCAAGATCTGATAAATCAGGAATATGTCTTCTCAATCGCTGAACATTTTATAGCACAGCCATTTCTTTTTAGAAAAAAAGAGGTAAACAGTGAAATAAGAGCAGTAAATATCCACCCAGTACTTCAAATGCCGTAATTTAGTAGACAACTAACGACATCTATTGGTCATAAAACTTTAATTAAACGCCTAATGTTGTATATAGTGTATTTCACTAGTTGACCGTCGTAGAGGCAAGTTATAAGACAAGCCTCAATAAAGGAAGAAACACATGCCATTGCAAAGAGCAGCTATGACGACAAAAAGTGTATTATTTTGAACATCCGATTCTTTGATATTTTTATTCAATTTTCGTTTGAGAATTCCTGGCATTTACAAAATTTTAAGTAAATTTACAACTTTTATTTTTTAATAATTTTTTTATCATAAACTTTTTTTTTTATGTTCGAAAATATTTTAGTTTGAAAGCGACATTTTCATTTTTGAAACAAATTTTTATTATATTCATTATATTAAAAAAATGATCAAACATTGCAGTTGATTATAACATTTATTGTTCAGGAAATTTTATAATTAGATATTTTTGCAAAAAAATAAACCATTAAATAGATTTCTTAATCACAGAATGGAAAATTAAGTAGTTTGTATTTCAGTGTAAATTCAAGAGAGAAATATCGAACTAAAGAATGAATTTTTTAAATGAAACATAGTTGTGAATATATAGTCAGTAACAAATATTACTTTTTGTCTTTTATTCACACAATTGGTTTGAAAGAGTGATCAGCTGTTTTAATAATTCTTAAGTTTAAATCTATATCTAAAACTATCATTAATTAGAAACGATTACTGATGATTTTAATTTTTTTATAAATTTGTTACAGAGTTTAAGTTAGTTGTATTAATTTGTTTATATGTGGGGAGAACTCGTGTTAGTACCAGGCAAACGTTTCTATAGAATTCAAATATTGAATTCATATTTCGATTCTTGAAGCACAAAAAAACAAAAAAAAACACAAGCGCAATGAGAGAAAGTCATTAATGAACTGTAAAATCAAGAAATTTAAGAAATAAAAAAAACCATAACATTTTTCTCTTCCACTAATTTATTATATAAAAAGAGAGCACCAAAATAAAGAGCAACAAATTTGCAATAAGCGATGAATTATATATATATATTTGCAAATTCGGATTACCAAAACAAAAAGAAAAATGGATATTACAAAAATTGGAAATTTTGTAAAAATCGAAGTGTTTCTTTAGTAAATTTTGGTGTACGCAAATTATCAATATAGCCACGAAACGAATAAAAAAAATTATTTTTGCAAATCTAAAGTACAATTTCAACACACTGGTGAGATTTAACATTAGAATCCACATAGATGACCAGTAAAAATTACAAAAAATAAATAAAAGTGGTCGGTCAATGGCTGAGTGATTAGCGTTCCAGACTCCTGAACTGTTGGTCTCGAGTTCGAATCCCAGTTTGGGCATCGACGATTTCTCTCTCTTTGTCTTTCTTCTGAGATGTTGAATGAATGTGGCCCGCCTTATAAACGGGTTTGTGGTGGTGTGACGTGGGCAATGCTACTTGTACCTCTGTGACTTGGTTCACAGATGCCTACCAGGTAACGCTAAATGAGTAACAGTTTCCAACCTTCTTGTGGGTGACGGGTCAATCACCTAATGCCCCTCCATTAGAAAATTTGCTCCAAAAATTTTGGACACAACTGGATGACAATTATTATAGTTTTCCAACGCTTCTAAAACACTCAAACTGTCAGTATATATGCAGATTTTACTAAACTGCTCTGTATTCACTAGCTGAAGGGCTTGAAAGATAGCCGTAGCTTCAGCAGTAAAGACGGAGCAGGACGTATAGAGGCTGTAACCATAACTGGTATCAGCATAAAATACGCCACAGCCAACATGTCCTGCAGTTTTAGATCCATCTGTGAATACAGGCGTGTATGATGAATACTGACAGCGATGATATAGATATAGCTGTTGAAAAACTGTTGAAGTTGTGTCCGATTTTCTAAATTGAGCAAATGGATTGATAATATGTACCTGTGGATCGTACCAGGGTGAATGTGAATATAAGTCCGTTTTGATAAAACGGAC
>JAPDSC010098985.1:0-14797 GCA_026290005.1 Latrodectus geometricus | reverse complement strand
AAAAAAAAAAACACGCGTTTCAACTTAGATTAAAAAGCACTTTAAAAAATGTATTCTTTCACTTTTTTCCAAATGAAATAAATCAATGTAAACAATATACTTAATCATAAATAAATGATGTTTATAAGAGTTGAACTATGGCTTGATCAATTTGTAGTTCTGTGCCTATATGCCACGGTGGATATACGGAAATGAAGTTCGAAATGGAAAGATGAATGAATTGAAGAAAAATACAGAAATCAATTTTTAAATTTTGAAACGTCCAAATTTGTATGGGAAAAAAAAAAGAAAAAACTTTAACTGTACCGATTTGGAATTGCTGGAATGCAAAAGGCTGAATAATCGCAAGCGATGTGTTGTCGGTATTGCAACAAATGGTTGTCTCCAGATCATTATATCTTTCAGACATCAGAGGCGATAGTCAAAAGGATTGAACGAAAATACACAAGTGTAAAAATATCTGTCGAAGATCTCTATACAGTTGTATCGCTACACAGTGATTTATAGATGTGACTGCTGGGTGTCTATATTTTTTACTGCTACATATGTAACAATGCTATGAAGACACACTGTGGTAGCTGAGATGGGGGTGTTTGTTCCCTAACGCAATTTTACAAAAGAGTCCTTGGTTCAGGAAGAAATTGATTTGTTGCCACTCGGCACTTTTAAATACGAGGAATAATAAAGCCACGAGTTTAAAGGGATTCCGAGTCCTTATTAAACCTCACACCCGAGGAGTTCATCAAACCAACGAACTATTAAACCGAAGGCCAGATCGCTAATTATTTGGTACTTATAATATGTATTTAATAAACAAAAATCTACTTATATCCCCTTAATATACAATGAAACTGTAGTAATAGAATGCCGACCAGTGGCTGAGTGGTGAGCATTCTTGAATCCTGGGCTGAAGTTTCAAATATATTTTTCTGTATCAAAGGTTTAATGCAACATGTAATTGTTTATTATCTTTATAAAACGTAGCGTTTCACATACAGGAAATGTAATCATTGCTCAAAGTGCATTTAATTCTAACAAAAGGTGAAAGATTCATATCCAACGCCACTTATGCCTTCACTAGACATAATAGGAAGTTGTTGCGAATATCTATGGATTTTAGTTCTCTATGATGCCATAAACACGGATATGACCATAATGATAATTTTAAGCAGAACCTGGATTCGTTTGAAAACTACTTCATACCACTCCTGCATAAAAATGTTTTCTGGGCAATATCATTGTGGCACTCCTGTATTTGATGCAGCATCAAAAATAACCGAAGTCATGGCGCTGAATATCAATCTATGCTGCTACCGACGTGCTGAACTGTTATGTCCATATTATTGCCTGCACGACTCCTATTCTTGAAGGAAGGCTTCTGGTGTGTCCGTAAAACCATTAAAATATGCCTGTCTTCTAGGCTTTTAATGAGAGTACCCCTGATATCCAGCATAACGTTCCGTACAACCATTCTGAATCCCTCATTTCGGTACTTTGTGGACAGTCACGAGATTTCGGCAAATGCCTGGAGCAATAGTGGTCGGTTCGAGGGATAATTATACCGGAACCAATGATTTAAATTGGATTCTGAACCACTACAAACATTAAATCCCAAGGTGTGATTCGAACCCATGAACTGTTGAACCGAAAGCAAGAGCGCTAATCATTCAGTTTTCAGCTTAGCGGAGCAATACAAGGATAACAGTAGTTAGTAAAGATTGTAACACTATCTCTATCAAAGTCAGAAACGTCTGGAATGGATTTTTCCTTACAACTAATTCATTTTTCAAAAAGAAATTTCATGAGCAATTTGTATATGAGAAAACATACAGTTTTTTCATTTCAACATTGAAAATATTATTACCGCTATCTTTTTTTCATGAATACAAGTTTAAAAACTTAATCTTTTCCACATCCTAACTTATTATTCATGTCATTTAAATTCCAAATGTGTTGGCTGCGCCTTTAGTAATGTAGCGTAGTAATTTCAGCAGCCAACAATCTTATTTGATAAATTTCTGAAGAACATCCCACAATTCGATTGCAGTTATAAACATATGTTTAGCATCATAGGTTTTGGATGAAATCTATGAAATCAGAAACAATAAATCGAACAAACAAATATAGATCAATTATCATTCTTTAACTTAAGAACCGCGTTCAGTTTATAAAAAGTCAAGGTAGTTAAAAAATTTCTTTAAATGCGTGTCACTTATTCTGGAAGATAAAAAGAAAATGACAAATGATATTCTCCATTTAATTATGAATTAATCATTACTCTCTCAAAAAATATCCTACAAATGATATTTTATGGAATTTTATGTGCACAATATACGTTTTATGTAGTGTTCTCCATTGAAACGGAACAGATTTGATTCTTTGCAATCCAGTGACGTAACAATTGGCTTTATGCTAGAAATTCTAGAGTGAAGTTTTAAAGATTATTTATTATAATGAAATAATAAAAAAAAAATCAATTTTTGATAGGAACTTAACTTTTTGAACAGAATGACATGTTTATTGTGTGAAACAGTAAATACTTTAACGTAGATAATTTAGTTAAATAAACTAAAAGCATTATCAAGGCATATGCTGTGCTACACGTATACGATTTGCAAAGCGGGAATTAAAAAAAAAATGAAATATTTACTTGAATATAAAGTAAGAAATTAAAGAAAAAGAATTTTTTTCAAACAAAGTTGAAAAAATACTAAAATATGAAGAAACTATTAGCAGATTTATTGTAATTCCTGGTACAAAGAGTATTGATGAATAGTATTGAGTATAATTGTATTGGGATTCAAACAGACAAAATAGAAATAAAAGATATAGAAGAGAGAAATTACTTTAGCATTCTGTTTCTTCACCCTTTCCTGTAGTTACTCTATTTTAATAAATTACTTTTATTTTCAAGATCATGATAAATGATAAACCACCCATAATTTGCTTAGCTTACATAAGAATAAGCGATTTTTAATAGTTAAAGTCGCATCACGCAACTTAATTGAAATGAAAATATTTTTTGATATAGTTTATGTAACATAGAGCGAATTCATGACAGTGTAAAATGTGTGACAGTGTGAAACCATTTTGGACCATCTCTGGAAATCGGAGGAATATTGGTTTGAAAAATTAAGATAAATTTCCAAATGAACTCATATATAAAAATATTTTTTTAAAAAAAAATGCTGTACAATGAAAATTTATCCCTATTTTTAAATTGTTAATATAAAAAACTTGACTGTGAGAATAAGTATCCTGTCATTATTTGAAAAAATTGTTGAAACTAAAGTTGAATTTTCAATTAGCTTAACTTTTAGTAGAAACACAATGGATGATAGCATAAATATATACCTTATAAGCAAATCTATAAAGACATGCAAAATAAAAAATTAAAAAAAAAACACTATATTCCTAAAAAAACTTTCAAAATTGGTTTCCCTGGAATTGCTACGTTAAAAAAAAAAAGTGTCCCTTTCATCACAACCAAAACATTTTTAAAAGACTTGTTTGACACTCAACGATCTTTTTCAAACAGCTAATTAGAATAAGAAAATTTAAAGTTCCGAATCATTAAAAATACCCAAGATTCATGAGAGAATAGAACTAAAAAGTTGTTGAAACCAAAGGTCAGAATCATAACCAATCGGCTGTCAGTTTGGATTAGAAGAAATCAGAACATCGAATTATGATATTATTTAATATGGTAATTAATTACATTTTTAAGCACTATTTATTCTATTGCGAGTCAATATTAATTAATCCCTAAAGTAAAAGGGACGCTAAACGCATCTTAATAAAACTTTATGATTAAGAAATGATGCACCACTGTCATGATGTAACCATCCATCATGAATCTGAAATAACTGATCATGTTTATTAGTCGTTCAACAGTCAATTTTGACACGAGGACTAAAGCAGGGAATTACAGTAGAAAGTGGATTCTGAACCACTTCAAACACCTAACCACGACGTGGGAATTTAGATCCTTCCCTTCAATTCGTGGATTCATTGTTAACTGGCTGTCAGCTCAGGGAATATAATTCTAAATTGAATGATCAGAAATATTTTTCGTCGGATAAACATGTGAAAGCATTTTATTTCCTTAGATCATGAACAAACATGAAAGGGGGTAGATTAGTAGGGAAAGTTTTGCTGCAGAAGAAAGTGCCCCTGTTATAAAATGATTTATGGATTGGTTTGTACACTGCTCACAGTTCAATGTTTGCCCACGTGGTCTAAATAGATCGGGAACTACGGTTGAAAGTGGATTACGAAGAGTTACCAACACCTATGTCAAAAATGAGGTTAGAGACCGCGAACTGTTAAAACGAAGGTGGTTGTTGCACTAGCATGGTTCCCTTTAATAAGCCCAGAGTTGGGCTTTAACAGTTATATAGAAGCAGCTGGATGGGAGTTTTTGTAATTTAATAGCATAGACCAATCAGAAAACACTCCAATACTTGGCCTGCCCCCCCCTCCCAGAAGTATCATTTCAAATAGAGGACATTGCAATTACGACATGTTTTAATGTGCTCCAGAAGCCATTAGCGATCCAGACGGACCTTTGAATCGGGATTCGAACTCACTACCTTCGGATACTGAAACGAATGTCTTAACCAACCAGGCCACCTCGCCTTGTTAAAACGGAGGTAAGAGCATTAACTATCTGGCTGCCAGGTTGGGTGTTATAAAATGGAGCGACACTATCTTGTTTGCCATATCTTGTTCGAATGGATGAGAGAAGTCTTGTACTTGTCAAAGATAGAAAAAAAGAGCTTAGTATTTTTACAGCTTACTATTTTAAAACAGCTTATTTCTTCAAGTATTCTCTAAGTACTGAAAAGAAAAAACACTATTTTATATCATCAAAGTTGAAGTGTAGTACAAGAATCAATTGATTCTTTAAGACACGCATGAGATATATTCCATTTAAATAGAATGAGGTCATTTTTCTTCATTAGCACATAAACCTGCGCTACGTGATACAACAAACGTTTATCATAGCTTTAATTTTCCATGCTTATTGTCTGAGTTTCATTTATTAAACTGTTGAGACAGAATTCTCAGGAAATTTAGTTCAGCATATGCAAATTTTTAACATAATAGCTGCAGAGAAAGAGAAATTTAATGACAAGAGTGCAGTTGATAAAAAAAAATCGGAAAAAAACAATTATTTCTTCTCAATTTAAAACAGGTGACTTTCAGGAATTATAATAATGGGTTATCAAGAAAGTTCGTGCTGATTTTCGGTAGGTAGCGCGAGAAGGCCTGACTGAATAAATGACAATTATTGAAAAAAATGGCATGTGTACATATTCTAAAAGAGACAGCTTCAGCCATATTTGGAAAGAAGTTTGGTTACGTTTCGTACATTTTTATCAGTTTTGTACGCCTTAAAATAGGGTGGAAAATAAAGTGCATTGTAGGCATTTAATATTTTTTTTACCTAAAGGGCAAAAATGCCACACAAGCGGCATATAAGGTATGCGCTGTTTAAGGGAAATCCTTCATCATTGCCATAATAAGAAAATTTTCGACTCTTAGGTTGAGATCAAAACCCATTTGGGCAAATTTTTTGCCAAGAAATCTGAAAGGTTCTGGAAGGAAGGAATTCTAAAGCTACACGAAAGATGGAGAAAGTTTGTGGAGCAGAATGGTACCTGTATAATTTAATAAATGTATACCAATATTTAAATGAGCTGCGTTTTAATTGTCCTAAAATATTCCAGACACCAAAATACCAATGTTTGATTTTAAATTTGAATATTCCTGTTAATAATTATAAAATGTTAAAGAACCGTCTAAAATACTGCTGAGTTTCTTTCCGTAGCAGCGAAAATGTCATAATAGAGAAATAAAGATAAGGCTTCAAAAATAAACAAGCTAGTTATCTCAGTCATAAATTGAGTAAGAAAACTTCAGGTTGATCCTAATAGAGTAAAAAACTAGTTTCTGTTATACAAAAACTAAATAAAGCATTTTTCAGATTTAAAGACTCAAGAGTTTGTAACTCCTTGCTTTCGACTAATTTTCACCTAACACACTGCTTGGCTGAGACCGATATTTCAACTTCTTCGGTAGTTCATAGAGCATTCTTCCATGTAGATTTCTTGAACTTTACTATAGAGTGAGCTTATAGTAACTCGACTCATGTTGGTCCTATCGACTCGAAACTTCTAAAATGTTGACTAATCTTTTGGCTTTAAGAATGTTAAATATCACCAAGTCACCAAAAATATCGTCAAATTGCCAAAAATATAGCCAAGTCGCCAAAAATACCACCAAAGGACGCCAAGATGCTTTAGATTTTAGAGTTATTTCTCATTACTGAAAACCCCTTTTTTCAGAATATAAGCTTTTAGACAATATCACAAATTAACCGATAACACATAACTCTAGTTATTAAATAAATATATAAAACATTACAATATATTTACGGAATTTACATTTTTCGTAACAATATACTCGTACATATAACTGGTGTACTCAGTATTTTTACACCTACCAACTTTGTATCTTTATAAAACATTACTGTGGAACGTTGGAAGTAAGGAAACTCTGTTATGGTTAAAGTAGAAAAGTAATTTTAGTTATAAAGTTTGTAAAGCAATCACAGAAAACTAAAAAATATTTTATATGCTTTAAGTGCTTTATGTCAAATTTTCACAGAATTGACAGATCACAATGCCATTTGGTTGCACGACTCATCATCTATTATGAAAACAGATTTGTTGCTATATTGTGATTTTCATGCACACAAGCGTTAACTACACTGGGTCTGATGGCATAAAAGAGTCCAAACCACTAACATTTCAAGCCCAAAATGGGAATCAAACCCAAGAACTGTTGAGTTAAAGACCACAGAGCTAACCATTCGGCTGCCAGCCTGTCACATGACAGTTACAACAGGTAAGGAATTGGTTAACTACCACTAATGGAGAATATTTTCCGAACACTTTCAACAACGTTACATGTCTAAGCATATTTGAAATTAATTTTAATTTTAAATAAATCACAAAAACGTACGAGTTACACGAAATTATTTCTAGTATCGTAAATTTAACACAGCAAAGAAATAAAAGATTTCGCATTAAACTCTAATTAGCTCTCAAAGTAAAACTGATCCGCTAAAATAAGTTTGGTTTGCTTGTTCCTCAACAGTCATGTTTTGCATACGAAGGCTAATTAGATTGGGACATACACAGTTGAATGTGGATTCTGAATCCCCAAGAACACTCACGCCTGAGGTGTGAATCGAACTCACATGTTGTTGAAACTAAGATCAGACAGATAACCATTTCGCTTCCAGCACTGCTCCCAAAAATAGGGGCCAATCTTTTGTCCAAATATGAGCCTGGATGATTGTTGATCGACGATTTCAGAACAGTTACAATATTCGTTGCGAAAGAAAAGTAAAATTGATAAGTGAATTATTTTAAAGAAAACAAACTATAAATGGACTTACGGATAAATAAAAATGCTTGAATTAGATCGTGTGTCGAAAGATTAGGTAAAAATTTGAGCTCAATAGATGAAGCAAAAATTAAAAAGATCCACATTCTTGTAATAAAAAGTTATATAGCTCAAACATAGAAATGAGTTACTGAAGAATGAGACTAGATTGATGTATTCTACAAGATTACAAATGGAAACATAAGGAATTTGATTCGCAATGATTCATTAAGAGATCTTTACCATTCTTCAAAGAAAATTCAGCTGAAAAAACACTCTTCCTTCTATACAATTTTTTTTTTAATTTTAATATAACCTTACAGATTAGTAATGCATTTTCTTATCAAAAAGTCATACACGTGCTGTCGTATTATTTGGCTCACTCAGCCAAATGGTAAAATCGCATTTTTCACCCTTAGTGAACAGTGTTCTTAAATAGATCATCGTTGCATTGTCCTCCATGTGAAATGATACCTCTGGGGGTTAAAGGTCAAGCACTGGGGTTTTTCTGCTTGCTCCCAGCTTCAAAATGACGAAGATTTCCATCTATCTGGTAGAAACACGCTATTGGCTAGGTACACGGAAGTATACCGATGCATTGTAAATTGTGTATTGTTTAATTAAGAAGTCGTTCTCATTATTGGAATGTAGTGAATTCAAAGCCTGGCTTAACCGAATAACCGTCATCTTCACTAAAATCGACAAAAGCATGCTAAACAGGTGGTAATCGCAGTGTCCTTTGAGTGAATGCCGCAATGTGCTTTGAGAAGGTGCGTGGCAGATCCAGTATCGGGATTTTCTGCTTGGACCTCCAACAGTTTCTCTGTATTTTGAAGAGACCAAACCAGAACAAGGTATAGGAAATATTAGTTTGGGGAAAAGGTAATCCATTATTTTTTCGGTAGACGTCTGTAGTGATCGATATCTCGTGAGGTATCGATCAAACAATTTCAGATTTATGCTCGTTGGAAAGGTGACATTTGACACTAAAATATCCTCGTGCGGTTTTTATTTGATTAATTCTGTTACGAGTACAAGGTTTTAAAAATGAAAGACAACAAACAGAAAATTCGATACATTTTCGTTTTTCTCTTGCAACGGCGAAAAAGATAGCCGGGTGGCTAAAATTGTGAAAGGTGTTTATCGTCCCATATAAGACTGTAACAACCAGTTACGTAGAATTTTTGTTTCGTCGATTCCGTTCGGGTATTTTTGATGTTAGAGATGCACCTCGCATGTGGATACAGCATCAAATGTCTATAAAATATCAAAAATGATCGAAGTTAACCGCATGTCAGCAGTCGTAACGCTCAAGACCTAAAAATCTACATGAAAGCTGTTTTAAACCTTTTTACAAAGTGAATCCAAAAGAAGTTACATTAAGTTCACGTAAAAATAATGGATTTCTTTTTCCCCAACCTAATATGTTGGCAGTTGAATCTTGTTCGTTTGTCGTTCAACTTCATCGTTCTGAACACGTGAGCTAGTAAGACCGGAACACAGTAGTTTGTAGTGATTCATTTTAAACTAAGACAGCAGCGGGATTCGAACCTACAAGCTGTTGAACTGAAGCCCAGAGTACTTACCAGATCCGTCTGCCAGCTCGTTCACATATGTTGGAATGAGTGACTGAGAATTTTTATTATATTTACACAAGATGCATGAATACGGTCCTCTTTGTAAGAAATTATCCCGGAAAGATTTCAACGGTGTATGCACAAATGTCATATAATATTCGGCTATAAAATTATTCGTTGACGTCACAATAAATGTGGTATTTAACTATTGAAATACCTGAATGGTTGGTTGGGTTTTATGGCGCAAGGTCCAAAAAGGACAAGCTGCGCCATTGAAATACCTGAAGGACTCAAGTGTGGTTCTATGTGCTTTTAGGTGATCACCCATTTAATGTTTTCATTTACAAAAGTGGTTATCAATCTCAGAAAATATGAGTTTTAACGTTACTGAACAAACAAACTAATTTTATTACATAATTTGTCTTTGTGTAAAAAAAATACCATTAGAATCTTCCATTTTTCAAATTACAAAATGGATATGTAAGAAAAATAATTTAAAAATGATCAGTCATTCATAAAAAAAGTATGCATTTCTAAGGTGCTACCTTTTTTTTAACCCCCAAAAATATTTCAATACGCGTTTGATTTTCAGTAAACAGCACCTTTTCTCAGAATAATTTTAAAAATTTACGAAAATATTGTAATAAAATTTGATTTAATAATAAAATGCACTGCTTAAAAAATGATTTTTTTTAAATCAATCAAAATTAAATGTAAATTCTTTAAATACAATTTTGTAAATGTAATCACATTGTAATATAAAATATTTAAAAATATTAATAGCTTTAGAAAGTAACGAATTTTTTCATATTTCTTTTGCAAAATTTGAGATTCAATAAGGAAGTACTAACCTTTTTTGTGACGTCTTTTCATACATTTTCATAACAGCTTGTCGCAGATCCGAAGAAATTTCGTCCATCAAGGCATGAAATGTAAAAGCAAAATAACATATTAATTTTGTAAATATATTTATTGTAATTAGTAAATATATTATTGCGTTATAATATTGAGCATAAATACTTAACTAAGCAATAAATGTATAGAAGAAAATTTTCGTATTAAAATAGTTTGGAAGTGGATTTCATAGAAAAACAATACAACGTAAGGTATTAGATTGGGGAAAAGTAATCGATTATTTTTTCGGTAGACGTCTGTAGTGGTCGATATCTCGTGAGGTATCTATCAAACAATTTCAAATTTATGCTCATTGGAAAGGTGACATTTGACACTAAAATATCCTCTTGCGGTTTTTTGTTTGATTGATTCAGTTACGAGTACAAGGTTTTAAAAATGGAAGACAACAAACAGAAAATTCGATACATTTTCGTTTTTCTCTTGTAACGGCGAAAAAGATAGCCGGGTGGCTAAAATTGTGAAAGGTATTTATCGCTCTATATAACAGTGTTTCTCAACCGCCGGTCTTCTGACCGGTACCGGTCCACAAGAAATATTTACCGGTCCGCGAAATATCCAGCTTTTATAAGCCAACCAAATGGCAACTATGTACTTAATCGCGTTTCATAAATTGCCTTATTACCAGCGTTGCTAGTCTATTATAATTATAATACATCTATTATTATTCAACAGTCCTTTTACATTGTCACGTTACTCACCAAATCTGTTACGGTTTTGAGTTTTTATGAAATTTACAAAATTACCCTTTACCTAAATTAAAAAAACAAACTGCCGGTACCTCGGCACTCTTTTTTACTATTCTATGAAATCTATTACATTTTGAACTGTCGACTTATTCCTTTTAATCAAATTGCTCTGGCAACACTGCTTAGAACACCAGTTAGGATGCGCCTGTCTGTCTTGGTGCCTTGTGTATCCCTGATTACTTAAACGCTGACTGAGGCAGTATCGCAGTGTTCAAGGCGTCTTGATTACGTTTTGTTTTTGATTTTGATTATTCTGCACACTTGGGCAATTCTTGAAAACTATTTATCAGCATAGGTTTTTAATAACTTCTGAATTTAATATTATGCTATAACTACTATTTCTGTAACTTTAGGTATACAAAATCAATAACCAGAATGAGTAAGAAGGAAACGAAATGCACATTACTAAATTTCGTGCAAAGAAAGAATTTTCAAAAACCAAGTACGTCGTCCGCCCCTTTGAATGCAGATGAAAGTGAATATAGTCCTCAATCTTCCAAAAAAAGAAAAAGCTTTGTAAGGTACTACATCGTAGATTATTTGAAATATGGTTTTGTACTCTGGCCTCAATCAGAAGAAAATTGTCCAAAACCTGAATGTGTTGTTTGTAGAGATTTTTTCTCCAATGGAAGCATGAAACCTTCCAAGCTCATGCGGCATTTACAAACGAAGCACTCACAACTGGAAAGCAAACCCCTGGAGTTTTTCAGGAGAAAAAGTTTGGAGATGAAAATTCAAAAGAATGCTTTTAAAAAATGTTTCTCGGTTGATAAATCGCTTTTAAAAGCATCGTATCTAGTTGCACTGCGTATTGCCAAATCTAATAGACTCAGTTGTTGAAGATCTTGTCAAACCGTGTTTGATAGACGCGTGTTCTGAAGTATTGGGCCAATCTGCTGCAGATAAAATGATAGCTTTGCCTCTGTCCATTGATACTATTGGACGAAGAATATGTGAGTTATCGTACGTCATAGAAAGTCAACTACTCCAAGATATACGTAAATCGAAATGGTTTGCTGTCCAAATGGATGAGTCAATTGACGTCTCAAATAATGCTATATTATTATGTTATGTTCGTAAAATTGACTATGCAACCAATGATATTAGAGAAGAATTGATGTTCTGTATCGAACTATTATCCCAAACAACAAGTGCTGAAATATTTAAGGCAGTTAATAATTATATTGAAACTAACTCCATTGACTGGAAAAAATGTATCTGTTTGTGTACTGATGGCGCTGCTGCTATGACTGGAAGACATACAGGTGTTGCAAAGAGAATAACAGACGTTGCATCAGAAGGATTAGTAGTCTCACACTGCATTATTCATCGCGAACATTTAGAAGCATAGAAATCGTCCCCACAACTGAATGACATTCTTCTGGAATCGGTAAAAATTGTGAATTTTATCAGAAGTAACGCCTTTAATTCAAGATTGTTTACAAACTTTATGTCAAGAAATGAGATCAGATCATGTACAACTATTGTTACACACCGAAGTACATTGGCTATCCAGTGGAAAAGTCCTTAAGCGGTTGTGTGAATTAAGAAATGAGGTATAATTGTTTTTAAATCAAAAGGGATCATTCTTGAGCAGACATTTTCAGAACAAAGACTGGGTAGCCTTGCTTTCGTACCTATCAGACATATTTTCACTGATAAATGAACTAAATTTAAGTCTTCAAGGTAAAACTAATACCGTTTTCAACTTCTACAATAAGATTGATGCTTTCAAAAAGAAATTGAAACTCTGGTGTAAACGTGCGGAAGAAAACACTTTTGATATGTTTGCTTCTTTCTTTGATTACATTAATACCAATGACATGGATCAGAAGAGCGTTAAAAGCGTTTTTTTGGAGCATTTAAGAGAACTATCAATAGCTTTTGATCAGTATTATACCCCAGAAGAAGATGTACGTTCAGGTAATTTGTGGATAATCAATCCATTTATTGATAATTATGATAACAATCTCACTACAGTCCAGGAAACAGAACTTATTGAACTGTCTTCAGATATAGGACTTAAATCACAGTTCAATTCAATAAACATATATCAATTCTGGATAAAGACTGCAACAGAATACCCCAATCTTCATGCAAAGGCGTTGAAGATTTTATTGCCTTTTTCCTCAACTTAATTGTGGGAAACTATATTTTCGGCTATGACTGTTATTAAGACGAAACATAGAAATCGACTTGCTCTTGCACCTGCTTTACGTATTGCTGTAACTGGTTTAAAGCCTAGAATTGACAGTTTAGTCAGAAACAAAGACCAGCAGCAATCTCATTAATTTTAGTTTTTATATATCCTTTATTTTGGTAAATTATTTTTTGCTTATTTGGTATCTACTTACGTTGTTCACATTTCGACTCATTGTTGTTTTGGCTTATATATTAATTTAAAAAAATAAATATATCATTCACGTTGGAATTTTCTTAGAGTTTTAATTAAGTTTTGGTGCTTTTATTCTCGATGCAATATTATAAGTAAGTTGAATATACAAATGTAAATTATAACAAACAAAATGCTTTAAAAATTATGTATGTCTTCATGATTTATCTCTGTGAAAAATTGTGCATTGGGTCGAATTATTAATATTACCGGTCCGCGCGAACGTGCCGAAATATTTTACTGGTCCTTGGAATAAATTCAGTTGAGAAACATTGCTTTAAATAACGTAGTTTTATGGGTGCCATTTTCTTATGAACCTTTTGGCGTCAAAAAAATAGCTAAAAAATCAAGAAGCACCCTAAAGTAAACTTTTTTTTTTACTATATTCTAAAAAATCACTATGGTCTTAAATTTCGAGTATATTTTTTCTACAATATACATTGATAAAACTTACGATAGACATTTCATTAACTATATTTATTATGAAGGTGTAAAGTATATTTAATAGGTTATATTAACAAGATTTTATGAATCTTTTAAATTTGATGTAGTTTAGATGCTGGTAGAAATTTACTGTACGGTCACCCTTAGCAACATTTGCAAAATTTCGCCATTTTGCACAAGCAAGATTTTAATAATAATAATAATAATAAAAAAGGAATATTGAAAATATTTTTTAACTAATAATTATTATAGAATGTATTTCCCCATAATTGAGCAAATCTTAGAATTGAATAAAGTGCTATACCTATTTTGAATTTGCCATAGCAAATGGGATAAAAATAAATCGCAAATGTAAGGTTTTTAACACATTCAAATGTGAGAAAAATGGTTATGAAGGTTGTATCTAATGAAGCGTTTTTATCTGAAACGACCAGAAAAAATAGAAGTGAAATCAACCACTAATTTGGCATGAAATATTTATTCAATGAGGTTTAAAAATAAAATTGATGACATATTTCGAACAACTTCTCAAAGCCGTATTTCGATTTGTTTGAAATATTTTCTAAGCTAGGCAAAACATACATACGCCTGTTTGCCTCCTATAGGCTGAGATTAAGAGAGAATGGTAAAATTTGTGAGTGTTGTGAAATTGTACTTATTTTGGAATCTTATTGTACATTTGCCCTAGGATAACACTAGGGCAATTTATTCTAGCTTTACAGATGGAATAAGTGCTTCTTTAAAATCACGATAGGCATTCATTTCAATATATAGTTAACGTTATGCTTCACATATTAGAAACTTTTTAACGATTATAAATTCTTCCTAAATTAAGATATACGTTAAATTTCCCAAGACATCACCAACTTTAAAGCGTCCAGTAAGCCAAAGCTTTAAGAATATAACATAAGATACTATCCTAAATATCATTAACCCTTCTTTGCATAATGGTGGAAATTTCCATCATAACCTATAATGCCCAAAAATTATATAAAAGAACAAGTTCACTTTAAGTGGATCGTGTTTGGATACCTTTATAATGTCCATTGCATAAAAAGAAACATAGCTGTCAAAAATAAACAAGTGTCGTTATCAGTGCTTAAAGTTGTCTCATTCCGCTGTTTGTTGTAGTTGCAATTAACGTATGATTTCGTTCATAATTTTGTTTTATTATATTAGAGTTTCTATTGCTAAAAAATTGAAAATGAGTGGAAGAAAGGTCACGTGTTTCTGTTATTTTCCTCTTTTATTTCTATTTAGTACTAAGC
>JAPDSC010098982.1:0-17107 GCA_026290005.1 Latrodectus geometricus | reverse complement strand
TATCTTGATTCGTTTTCGAATTATTCATTTTTAAAGTTCGTCCTGACTTTTGGATCACCCTGTATATAAATATAGCGGTATATTCAGCGAGAAAGCAGGTTATACAGAACTACCATAAAATAAATATTTGAAAATTGTTTAATGTTTTCAATAAATATTTAAATATCGTTTAGTATTTGGAATAAATATAAATACAATAAAGCCATCAAATAAAGATAAATAAATCAATTTAAATGAATACAAATGGAGTACTTCATTTATATTAGTTTTAATTGATTCATTATGAGTTTTTTTTATTCATTATGAGTTTTTGGTTTTTGATTTATTTTGTTTTTGATTTATTATTTTTGATTCATTATGATTTTTAATTGATTCATTATGAGTTTTTTTTCTTTAGATATGTACAATTATTTAAATAACTCAAATTTAAAATTTACTTTAAATTTCACTTTGTATACTAGTTTTGTATGTTCTATCTTTTTGATATATTTAAATAATCTCATCTAATTGCTTTATTGTTTCCAAATATTATTTGAATATATATATATATATGTGTGTGTGTGTTCAAATAATATATAAAGTATTTCTACCACAAAGTAATCTATTTAATAATAACATACATAGAAAAGTCGTGAGTTGAATTTATATTTTTATTGAATGTTTAGAAAAATACAAAAAATTCAGCTCCAAATGGTAATACAAAATTGACAGGTGAAAATTTTCAGGATTTAATAAATTAGTTATATTTTAAAACTTTTTTTCAAATTACCACTAATTTATTTTTGATTTAAATAATATAGTTTGAAGGTCTATAAGAGGAATACATTTGCATATAATTGAAAGCGAAAATAATAAAAGAATTTCCGCGTTCGCACGCAAAGCATTAAATCAACATATTCATTAAATAAATGAATATCAAAGTATGTATATTATGTGCTAAGTAGTTCCAATTTTGTAAAAGAGAATATTAAAAAATATGAACGGATTTCCACAGAAAATGTTTTTTCCATATTATAATTATTTTTTTGGATACTCACATTGCTAAACCTTTTCTCTCAGTTATTTTTAAAAAAATTCTTCAACACTCGGGAGAAGTTGATTTATTTTTGTTCATTCAACTCAAAATTATTCCACATTTCTTCATCTGTTTTTAATCAATCTTTTAGGTTAATTTGGCTGAATTGACGAAGATGTAGAAAATTACTTTCATGGAATATTTGATTATAAAATATTATTCTTATTCGTTTTGAAAAGAAAAAAAAAGAAATTTGGAAAGTAAAAATTGAAAGTAACTTAAATTACAATTGTACAGTTTTTATTTTATACAATAACTATAAGAATAAAATAAACTATACATTAATTAATAAAATTCATATGTTTTGTAAACCATTTGTATTATTTTTGATTGTAATTATGCAATCAGTTTATATCATAATAATTAATAATAGAGAAAATATTCTTTTTAAATAGAAATTCAATTTTCGAACACATTTTGGTCATAGAAATTTGAGGTTATTCGATTCACATGTTAGATTTTTGGCACTCCTATTACGGTGAAATTCATTTAATATTGTCTATTTCAATTAACAGAAATTAAATAAAATATAAGCCACGAATGTGTAATGCTAAATATTCGTTTAAAAGGGAAATCTATAAATATTATTAGAAAAGTTTTATTTATACCAGTTATTAAATATTTCTTTAAAATTAAAATATATATTTAAGTAAATGCACTATACATTTTCTAGAAATGTTTACGATTCTTGATTAATTTAATTAAAGTTTATGAAATATTTTTTAAAATAATTTCCTGATATTTTAAATGTGTTATAAATTTTATCGTAAATGAGGAATTGAAAATTTTCTTTTCTTTCATAATTTAATGATTCTAAATTGATCAAAATAATAAATTAATAATTTATTGAAAGTAGATTATGTTGAATACAAATGATTTAGTGAAAAGGAATTATAATATTTCCTACCATTCATTCTAGCGATGTAATGTAATGTCATGTTTTTTTTTAATTTAGTTGAATTTTATACAAATATTAATTTAAATTTATTCTGATATTAGTACATCACATATTCTTAAATATTTTTTTATCTACTTTGGAAAATTTAAAATCCAAGGGAAAATTGGAATTATTACGATATGCACACTAAATGATTCGGAACCAAAGAAATGCTTAAATCATATATTAAAATATACAGTAAGCTATGATTAAAATTTGTTTACTTTTTACTGTCATGTTATAAGTTTTACATAGTTAAAATAATGAGACTTTGAAATAGCTTTTTGTTATAATTCTGAAATATCAAATTAATTAAATCATGTGTTCCATATAAAAGTTCTTTGACACAAAGTTTTTTGATTAAGTAAATGTTTTGATTTTAATTTCTTCAATGTCAATGGACCTGGCAGTCCTCTGATAGAGAAAATGGTTGATTGAAGTCTATGTGCTATCAGATGATTACGTTTTTCATGGATAAAAATTTACTGTACGGACATCTTTGGCGACTTTTTCAAAATGTCACCAAAAGTCGCCATTTTGCACAAGCGATTAGGAATGCCGGAATCCTTTATCTGCGATCGGTCAAAGGCGGATTGCCAGAAAATTATTTTTATGGCCAAGTGTAAAAAATCATGCTAAGCGTGACCGTATAGTAAATCTAAGCCAAATTGTGAATAAATGGAGGATTTGTAACAATTTTACAAAGTGTAGATTCTAGAATGTCTTTACATTTTAGTAAAATTGATTTTTTTCATATATTTATTAATATGAAATTAAAATGTTAATTAGATATGTTTAGAATAAATAATAAAAATATCTAAAGTTTTATTATCTAATGAATAATTCAATGAAAATATAAAAAGAATTATGTAAATATATTACATACTTATTGAAATTTTAAAATATAAAACTCCTATTCTCAATTTGTTATTAATAAAATTGTATATTTTTATATACCATTTTGTCTGTCATTTGTGAAATATTATTATAACACAAAGATATCAAATATGATGGTGTTTTTTTACCGTATTCGCGAATAAATTTTCTTATATTTTATTTCTTGGCAATTTTATCGTCAAAAACATTATGGAAAACAAATGATATCACATATAAAAATTTATTTTAAAGAAACAAAGAAGATTTTATGAATAGAAATTAATTTCTAAAAACAAAAATTATTAAAAAATGATATTTTGAAAATTGTTTATTTCCTTACATATTTCAAATTTTTTCTGATATCTTCATATTTATCCATTTTCCATAACGATCAGAATTTCCCAAAATAATCTGATGAATTTCTTCAAAACTGTATGCAGATTTCCTAATTTAAATTTATAAACAATATAGGATCAAATTAATGTTCTTTAATTTGTTACATAAATATATTCTCACATTGGCTTTAAATTTGCATTTAAAAATAAATCTATTTTGCTTGAGATACAATGGTTTGATACTTAAAATTTGTGTCATATTATAATCTGATTAACTTTATTCTGTCTTGACTATTATAAAAAAGAATAAATATATTTTACCTTATTTAAGATATATAAATTTTTCTAAAACTCATATCTTTTTAGATGAATCTGATATATGACTTTTTATTTCTTACATCATTCCAAATAGATGATTTCTTTATTAAGTATATAAGGAAATCCTTTATTGCAACTTCTTTTATATAATTTCTGGAAGATATTTTAAAGAAAAATGCGATAATATGTAATTTATAATTTTCAATATTTTTTATTTCAATGGTTTCCGCAATCTCCTTAATTTTATAAAATATATTGAGAAGGAATTAAAGTTCTTAAGACTTGTAAACTAGGCGTATATAGTTCAGGTTAATGTAATATATGTAGGTTATAAGTAAGAAATGTGTGTTTTTTGTGACCAAAAGAAAAGAAAGGTATTTAGGGCAAATAAATATAACCAACCTTAAACTGTCACTAAGTTCTGTTCCCAATCTGACTGTCCGTGAGGGCATTCATTTCCAACACATATCTGAATTTAACTAAGAATGCATAATGTGTCAGCACAATCTCGAAAAGCCAATTTGACAATATTAAGTCTGCATCTTGAGTATTACTAATCTGGTATGGATAAGATATTATATAATGGTATACATGAATGTTCTGAACTCATCAGAGTTATATTCTCTTGAATTTCATGAGATGATTACAGATTCGAACAACGATGTCGCGAAATGGTACTATCAATATTCATCGGCAAATGATAACCAATTACCAGTCATAAGGTTTTGGTTTCAAACAAAAGCAATCGTATGCAACATAAATAATGTAGTTATGGAACATTTTAAGATATTAAATAGTTTCTTCAAATGAAATATTCTATTGCTGCAATTAAACTATTTAAATTGAACATTCAAAATAACTTTTCATTAACATTGAACATTAGAGAACTAAATTATTTAATGAATCAAAATTCAAGTGAAACAATTGACATTTTTTTAAAAACTGATAAGTTTACTAAAAATATATTTCGAATGGAACAACTTTCAAATTTTAAGCACCTAATCTAAAAATCCATACAAATCAGCAAAAAGTAGTTAAGGGCTGTTAAAATTTAGATTTTCTTAAGTATTTTCTACAGCATTTTACTTTGCATTTTTAATTAAAAGTGGAATAGTAAATATCATTATGCTTCATATATTTCACTCACATACTTTTTGATTCAATAGTAGTCTTCAGTTTATTGCTTAGATTTTAGAAATCAAAGTATTTATGTTTTGTAAAGCTGTTGTTATAGTATTTGACATGGATATTTTTCTAAATTCTCTTCTATCTTCGAAATTGGCTTAACATAAAGGATTTTGTTAATAAAAATTATATACCCCTCTCTTTATACAATCAGATTTATATTTAAGAAATTTTTTATTCATTATACAAAAGAATACCAAAAATATGTAAGTATAAAATTTAAAAATAAAAATGGACTGCATATATTTTTTGAAATACTTATTATATAGATTACTTATAAATACTTTTCTCTAATAGCTAAATAATAAATATAACTTTTTTTATTTTTTAACAATTTGGATTTTAGACCAAGTCTTGGGATCAACGGAAAAATATATTTAAATTTCTTAGTTTTTAGATAATTTGATTTTCAGTAAGGTATTAAAGGAAATAAGTTGTTTTATTGTATTCTGAAGAAATAATGGTAATTTTCCATTTCACTGGCGCAGGTTATAATGTAGCCAAATAGTACTAACAACCGAAACAAAATATCGCCAATTGCAACTTTTACTGTCATTGTTTTAACTTATTATCCTTTACAAATATTTAAAATATAATGGGAAAATAGTTATGACTTCAAAATAATTTTTTTTCAATTAACTCTACTACTTAAATTAAAAACTGCTAAATTTCTATTAAAAAAGAATATTAATAAAAAATTAATAACCAAATTAATTACAACCGTACTAAGAAAAGTTAAACTAATTTTAGAAAAGCTAGACATAAAAAGATAAGCATATGCACATATAAAAGAAAATAACAAATTTAATATATTTATTTTTTTGAAAAAAGTGTTGATAAAAATATTAATTTCTTAAGAAAAGAAAAGAAAAATAAAAGAAGACATAGATTTATTCTGTGTTATGAAGAAATTCTTCACTAATTTCAATTATATATTTCAGAATTTAGAAACTTAAATAAACTAGTAAGGCCCTACACTTGAAAAATATAATACAGTAATATCCAATCAGTGAGGGTGGGTTAAATTTATAATTGTTATATTGAGAAATTATTTACAAAGTATTATTCAAAACAAAACTTAATAAAGGATTATTTTTATTACTTCTAATTTATGTTATAGGACATGGAGTACAGATATTTAAAAAATTTTAGTTATTAATGAAAACACTGATATTGTATTACGATTAAATATTTTATGTAAAACATAAAATATTCAGTCGTAATACCATGTCAATTAATACAAATACAACTGAATGTTTTATGTAATACGTAAAGCATTAAGTCGTAAACACATTTTAGAGAATATCTTTTAACTTAACCTATAAATCTATTTTTATATGCTTCAAATTTACATTTTAATACATCATTAATTTATTTCAAAAGCATTTTATCTAAAAATATCTCAAACATCGTGTATTTTTCTATGCATTACCTTAAATAGAACGATAAATGTATAAGAAATATTAAGACACGAAATTATTTGTAATTTAAAAAATTGTATAAAAGATTTATAATACACTGTAGGAACTTATAAAATCTAAAAGATCTTATTATTCTTTTTGATGTTGCCCAGTAAGCTAAGAAACTAACATTTTACATTAAATTATCAGATATTAATACCAACTCACGTAGATTAAAATACCTTTGATTTCTGAGTGGTTTCTTGCTGAACACTTTATTTAATGAATTTTATGTATAAGTAAACAAATAATTTATCTAAAAATTTTTGCTCAAACTATAATTAAAAATTATTGCTTAAGCAGAGATAAAAATTGAAAAAATAGTGCTGAAAATTTTGAATTTATTTGCAAGAAAAATAATAAAATTTGTTTACCAGTAGTATTTTATAAAACAAATGAATTAACTCAAACCATTAAAAAAAATTGCAACAGATTTGAAGAAGTAAATGGAATATAATCTGTAGAATATATTTTAGAAAGAATTACATTTAAACTGTAATTATTATTCCAATTTCAATTATTTTCTGTCGGTAACTAAAATTTAATTTATTCATTTATGACACAAATAGTCATAATCCTTAAGGAATGGAATGTTTACCTCGAACACACACGTTACAATAACAACAATAAAAGTTGTTTTTGAACAAGTTCCAAGTTCGCGTTAAATGAAAGGCAGTTTAATTAATTTCATGCTCGGTTGTGTCCCTTTACAGACACTTGGGTTGTAAATCACTTCATGAGCTACTAAGAGATAAATGAAAATTAATTGTTAGGACAAACAGTTAACTGATCTAATTGTATTGTTTACATCTACTTGTTAGTTTTTAGGAAGATTTATTTTGCCTGGAAATATTCTTTATGAAGTCTCTTAGGAATTCATTGTTAATGTATTTAGAAATCTTTTGTTATTTTAATTACTTGAAAACATTTAAAAAATTAATATCCTTTGATGTACATAAAAATTTATTTCCTTTAAACAACTATTAAGAAAACTGATTACATAATAAATTTAAATTAATTTAATTTATTTTTTGATAAATCCAAATATATTTTTTTTGTTTCTAATGGCGGGCACACTTGAGTAATTAACCCATTTGCCGCAACAATGCCGGAAACTGCTACTCATCTTATCGTTACCCGGTGGGCACCTGTGAACCAAGTCACGGAGGTACGAATAGCATTGCCCACGCCACACCACTACAAACCTGTTTATAAGGCGGGCCACATTCTTCCATCATCTGAGGAAAGGACAAGAAACACAGAGAGAGAAAGAGAAAGTACATCCAAACCCGAGTCGGGATTCGAGCCCAGGCCCTCCCCATCCGTAGTCAGGTACTCTAACCACCACACAGGGTGGGCTGCCAAAAAATTCAAATATATTGTGTTTTAATTTTAAGTAAAATGAACCTACATTATTATGGAAATTTGCTTATAGCTTGATGCATTCATTCTTTTATTTCATTCGCTTTATACTTGTAAAATAATATATTTTTAACAATGCGTTTGGTTTATGATTTTCATATAAAGGTTGATTTTAATTATCATTAGTTTAAATATTCATAAAAATTTAAATAGAAATAAAAATTCTATGAAAATTGCGCTTGTTTTCATAAGACCAAAATACTAAAAATTATCAGAGCGAATTATTAAACATGTAATACGTAGTAGATAATTTAGCTTTTAAAAGTTATGGTAAAATATTTGAATGTCATAAGCATATTGTTTTAGAGAGAATTTTACGCATACAGTTCACAAATTAAAAGCTTAGAGTGATTGGTAAAGATCAGCAATATGCTTCTTGAGGGTATTCCGTACATGCTTTATAATAAGATATCACACATGCTCTATAGAAGAGGTGAGCTTGTTGATTAGGTAGATAGTGAATTCGAATCCCACCCAAACAAAGATCCGTCATATTCGCTAATGGTGTCTGGGCACGTTAAATATATCTTGGTCGCAATGCTCTCCATGTGAAATGATACTGAGAATGGCAGCCCAAGAATAGGGATATTTGCTTGGCCATGTTACTACACTGTCTACCAATAAGTATTTGGAAACCTATACAAATGACGATATCAGCGGTCCTGAGGTACGTCATGGAATCCACCAGTATATTTTGTGTAGGAAACAACAGCATTGGCATTAGTCGCATGCAAGATGACGCGCAGTTCGGAGCTCTCTGATTTCGAGAAAGGTGTATCACAAATGGGACTGATTCTTAAGGGACATATGTAGCGATCTGAAGTACCCAAAATCGACAGTTGCCTATGTGATTAAGAAATGGAATGTGAGTGCTGATTTTCTGAATGTGCCCCGAGTCGGCAGACCAATGAAAGTGAAGATAAATACCGACGAATACTGTCTAGAGAAATTTGGAAGAACCACACCAAACCGATGGCCTTCATCTGCGAGGAGTTTAAACAGGCATGCGGGAGTATTTTTTCAATGAATACCATCCATAAGGAAGCACATCTGCTTGGTTTTCATGGTCATGCTGCTGCCCATAAAACTTTGATCACAAAGTCCAACCGTGTTGCTCAGTTAATGTAGTGCATAGCACATCGAAATTGGACCGTAGATCAGTGGAAACCTTTTAAGTGGGTTCTTTGAAGCGATGAATCAACCCTTTACCATTTGGATGGCAGGATCTGGGTCTGGCGTTTTCTTGGAGAACATCTCCTGCCCAAATCCATTGTGCCGACTGTCAAGTTCGGTGGAGGTGGAACTATGGTCTGGAGGGTGTTTTTCTCTTGATATGGACTGGGACTCTTTGGTTCCCATTGATGGTAAGCTCAACGCCGATGCCTACTGCACTATTTTGGATGATAATGTGCTTCCTACGTTGTGGCTGTTTTACGGGCTGGAACCTTGTTACTTTCAGGACAACAATGCCAGTTGTCATGTTTCGAGGTAAACCAAGACTTGGTGTGGATCCAATGGAGTTCATCGAATAGACTGGCTTGCCCACACCCGCACCCTATTGAGAACCTTTTGGATGAGTTGGATCGCCGAATCAAGGAGTGCACTACCCATCAAAAATCAGTGAAGGAACTTGTATGTCTATTCCAAGCCGAGTGGAAGACAATATCACTAGTTGTAATACAAAGACTTGTGGAAAGTATGCCCCGGAGGGTTCATGCTGTAATTACCTCTCGTGGAGACTCTACAAACTATTGATTTTCAATAAAATTAGTATTTTTTTTTTTTTTTTTTTTTTTTTTTTTTTGCAATCACAGTTGTTCAAATACTTATTGGTAGACAGTGTATAAATTACGAAGACTCCAACCCGACTGCTTCTATCTAACTAAAAGATACAGGGAATCATGATGGTGCAATAAGAATACAAGTTCTATATAATCTAAGATCTAGAAATTACTACGTCATGCTATTTGGACTATAGTTTCTTCAAAGTATTGGGGAAAGGAATTCACCATTATCGGCATGCAATTATTATCAATTACGATTCATAAGAACAAACAAAAAAGTCCTATATATTATCTCATTTATTTGAACATTAAGAAATTTTTACGTCAGTACATAAAAATCATTTTGCCATCCTAAACTTTTTGACTTTTTTAGACTTTTCTTGTTAAACAAAAATCTAGTTATTTGAAAAAGACATTATTTCACATTAAATCAATGATTTGGGTATGGTATCTTGGAAAATTAGAAAGTGCCAATATAGAAAAATGAGCATCGTATACCATAACATTTGTTTCCCAAAAATGCAAATGTACTAATTTCGTAAAATAAATGTAAATCTAAAAATTTAAAAAAAAAAAAAAAAAAAAAAAAAAAAAAAAAAAAAAACCTATTTAAATCATCCTTGCCGATTTAAACTAACCATAAAGTGGATGTTATGATTTCTTTATTGCTTGCATAAACAATCAAATATTAATATTTAATCTGCTTTACATGCTACATGAAATAAATTTATTTTTACTTAATGATTAATAAGTATTTATTTTTTAATAGCGGTATCAAGAGAGAAAAATCTCCAAAAATATATGAAATAACCAATCCCACTAAGATGTTCAACAAAACTTTCATTCCAATTGCTCACACTAGAGCTAATCCCACTGACAAATTTACTTATTTTTTGGTGCGTGGACAAAACTGTATATTCAACATTATTGGTGAAAACGATTATTTGTGTAACTCACAGACCAATTATAAGTAAAATAAAGTGACGTTCACATGATCTCAACTGTAACGAAAGAAACAACGACTTTATGGTTAATAAATAAAAAAACAGCTAGCAGATTGACTTAAAGTGATATTTATTATTCTAAAATAAAATATAATAATATATTATTGAAACATAGAAACGTAAGACATAAGAATTTGGATTTTATGATATTAAAAGAAACATAAAATCTCTTAACTTCAGAATCTACAAATTAAATAAAAAATATTTCTTACTAGTGAGCATGCTAATCCTAAGCAGCAGTAAAAACCTCACTTGATGTCTTATTTTACTTAGGATCTTGTCAGTAAATTGTTTAAGTGGCAATGGACATTATTCAAGTCAAGCAGTTCTGTGCGCATATAGAATTTAGAAAGAGATTTGATACGTCTTTTGAGATTATCTTCTCATTCTCAAATAAATCATGGTTGGAAGGCACATTGAAGGATATATTCTACTTCTAGATATTGCATACAAGGTGAATTATATTAGGTTGGGGAAAAAGTTATTCATTATTTTTTCGGTAGACGTCTGTAGTAATCGCTATCTCGTGAGGTATCTATCAAACAATTTCAAGTTTATGCTCGTTGGAAAGGTGACATTTGACACTAAAATATTCTCTTGCGGTTTTTTGTTTGATTAATTCAGTTATGAGTACAAGGTTTTAAAAATAGAAGACAACAAACAGAAAATTCGATACAATTTAGTTTTTCTTTTATAATGGTGAAAATGCTAACCAGGTGGCTAAAATTGTGAAAGGTGTTTATCGTCCTATGTATATATGACTGTAACAACCAGTTAAGCACAATTTTGGTTTCGTCGATTCCGTTTGGGTATTTGGATGCTAAAGATGCACCTCGCATGGATACAACATCGTCGAGAATGTCTATAAAATATCAAAAATTATCAAACTTGACAGCATGTCAGCAGTCGTAGCTTCGCACAAGACCTAAAAATATACATGAAAACTGTTTTAAACCTTTTTACAAAGCGAATCTGAAAGAAGTTACAAAAAGTTCACGTAAAAATAATGGATTTCTTTTTCCCCAAACTAATATAAAGGCAATTACAATGAGTTTGCAAAATGAATAAGTAACTAGTTGCGGAAACATAAGATTTTACTGTAAGATCCAGTATGTCCTCTCTTTATACATCTGAGCATTGATATATAAGTCTACCTAACGGTATAATTCTCCACATGCAAGTTATTCTATTCTAGAAAGATAATACATCACAATCTACATTAAAAACTCATCAATGAACAAAACAGACCTCCAAGATAATTTACAAGATAATGTGTCCAATTCAAGTTTAATTTACAAGATAATGTGTCCAATTCAAGTTTAATTTACAAGATAATGTGTCCAATTCAAAAAGTTCTTTGATAATGTAAGTCTTTGATTAGAGACCTGATACACAAATAATAATATCGTATACTTAGAATAAAAATACTTAGATTAGAAAATAATAATTATTATTTATATAATAAGGGATAGCACAATATTATTATCAAATTTATGTACACAATATTAAAGTGTATTAATTTTTAGTCGAATCGAAACCAAAAGATATTTTTTAGGTAGCCTGTCGCCTGAAGGAAAAATTAATAAACATGCGTTGGGGACATCTAAAATGTATTTTTAAGTCAACAAGATCATCAAATATTAAAATTTCTAATTCACAATTTCTGATATTCATTTTAAAATATTTTACATTTTATTTTTCAGAAAAGCATTGCATAGAATTTTTTTTATTTTAACTAAATTTTTAAATGATGCCAAATTTTGAGAAATGTTTATAAATATAATGATCTAGCAATATTAAAAAAATGTCGAGTTTTGGAACTTTAAAAGTTTATGTGATAATATTATATATTTAAACCTAAAAAATATATTTTAATTATTATTGATGTTCATAACTTTTGTGTAAAAATTGTAAGGAAGAAGCTTTAGCTAAAACATAAGTAAAGATATTTCTCTAAAAGAATATAACATTGCAATAGAGATGGTTTTGTGAGTAAAATTTATAAAATTTTATTTAGTGACTTATTAGAGATAAAATATTTTTTCAAACAATTAATTAAGTAGGAATTTAAGTTTTTAATACTTTGAAAATGATACATTGATTTTTTGAAATAATAAGATTTTATAAATGACGTTTCCCGTCTGAGATATTTTACGATAAATTAAAGAGTTTAAACTTTAACATGAATAGAAATTACCATTCTGATGGCACATTTGATTTTGACAGATTCTTTTACTGATTAACTATAAAAGCATTAAAAGAAATGTGTCTGTTCAAATAATGATCTTCTTATTCCACTAAACTTTAAAATTTCGAGTTATTAACATCATGTTTCAATGTCATATTTATTTATGACTGTGATTTTTACTAAAAGGTCATTTCCTAGCACCACATGTTTTAATATGTTTAAATATTCAATAAGTTTCAAAAGTAAAATGTCATTTTAAATGTTAAGTTCATTAGCTTTAGTTTGAGATGAAGTTCGAAGACAGTATTCGGATACAACATCCATGGTAACAAATATAATGGTGATCGTATATTTAAAGAGAAAGAGCTATTAAAATTGTTCAAAATATATACGTGCAAAGTTCTAATTACTAAACGATTGCTAATTAACTAATATTTAGAATTCAATCTAAATGAATGCCTTGATGCAAATATTTTAAATTATTTCAGATTATTTATGTAGACACATCGTTAATAATGTGCAAAGTAATGTAAATATGATTGAAGTAAGAGAGTTCTGAGCATTTAAAAACGCATTCTGTCTTGATTCATAGTTTATGTTTACTGGAAACATTATTTATTGACCGGAGACTTTTATTCCAGACCTGAAAATAAAATTCTGGCGTAGTAGGTTGTGAATATTGATTTAGGACCGAGTAAACTGTAGATTTGTGTACCCCTTGGTTTCGCGAAAAAATTTAATTTCTGGTAACCCTAGTGCTTTAACTAACAAAATTTTAAGGTTGTCATTTTGTTATAATATTTTGGTGCCAAAATTAATAAATAGCCAAAAAACAAGCGATATCCTAAACTTTAGATCCATCAAACACTGCTGAGGTGATTTAATGTATCGAGAGACTTAAGCATTATTTTCTGAAATTTACGTTCATAACTACAGGGAATGATCAAAATAATGGAAACACTCGTGAGCGAAAGTGACATTTTTGATTGCACTTCGTAAGCATTATGATATTAATAGCAACTAGTATAATAATAACAACTATATTTGGGACTATTCCAAGAGTTTTCTACTTTAAGAAACATGAATATAGACTACTGCTTAAAAAATGTCCATTAAAGAAAGCGAAGTCATGATGAATGTTCAAATTCCTGACAAGACCCCTTGGTTGTTTGATTCTTCATGACATAGTGTCCAGAATGTCTTTACCTAAATGTTTGTTTATATTAACAAAGTAGTTAAGAATACGATTGTCGCTTAACGTTTGTTTTTACGTTTAATTGTTTAGAATAAAGTTTTAGATAAAAGGAAATTTTATATGTTTTTCGTAATGAATCCCCTATGATAATTCCGTTTGATTGCTACAGTTTATATATAGTAACAGAAAATTTAGTCTAAAGATGTTTGATAGTAGATATTTGTATGGATCATATTTATAATTTTCTTATTTTTTATGTAAAAATACTCTATTAAAGCTTCTATAGTTATTAATATTATGGTATCCATACATATTTTATTGGTCATAAATAATTTTATTTTGTTATAGGAATATAAATCTTAACCTTATTATTTTTCGAAACACACAGATTCTACTACAAGCGATAAATTCTGTCTTTTGATTTATTTTTAAAATCCCGAAAGTTTGCTTACTTTATTTAGATTTAAACAAATTATTTTCAGAGACAATATAATATATTTTTCTATGCAAATGACTGTTGTAAATAATGATTCTTTATGGTGGTAAGTGGAATTAAATGCTGTTTATCATTCTTCTAAATTCTCGCTAATGTATTTAGTCACGTAATCTTTATGTACAGATGTCGTTCTGAAGTCTTTTATTCAGTATGGGAATGATGCAATAAAATATATTTATGTGGCATAAAATATGTAATATCAACATTGTAATATTTTCTAAGAACTTACTTAATTTTGCTAAGTTTGCATAGTTAAGCCTAAATATTTCCTTCAGACTTAATATATATTGAGTGCATACATAATTTTCAAAAGAAAAGATTTTCTTCTAATTTGTGTTAATTATAGACATTTAAATCAAAGGAAATGTGTCAAAGAGAATTATGTGTTATGTAATTACAAAAATCCGATTTTAATTTATAGGATTAAATAAATAAAAATTTTATCAAAATGAAAAATTGTTTGATTCATCTTTTAATTACAGTTAAGTTAAAAAAAATATATGATTGTTATCATTTAGAGAAAAATTGCCCAGAATATTTTAAGTTAATCTGAAGTAATTAAGAAGTTAAATATGATAATTTTTTTGTCACATGTGTTATAGAAAATTTGCTTAACTGTATAGAGGTATTCAAGATAAATACACATTATTGTTGTTCAATATCTTCCTTCTTTTTATTAAATGAAAATCAATCAGGTTTCTAATTATGACCCATGTCAACAATTCTTAACTTGTTACTAATGAACTTTTGGTCAGTTGGAGGCGCTTGTAAACATTGCTGGGAAATTAGACAATATTGAGCCAAACTGACAATGATGTGATTGGTTATAATTTAATTTCTTTATAAAAGTTCCAACAAAACTAAATGTATAATAAGAAATTAATAACGAAAACATGGAATAATATTATCAAAATTAACTTTAACAACACAAATGTCCTGAAATTATCAATATTTAACAAAAAAATACTTTTTAAAGAAATGGATACGGTTACGACTAAAAGAACACACATAATTTCAGACATATAGTATAGGTTATGGAAAAAGGAATCCACTATTTTTACTAGAACTTTATTAATTTGTTTCGGATTCGCTTAGCGTAAGTTTGGTTTAAAACTTAGAAAAGTTTATTTTTAGGTTCTGGGCAATACTACTACTGGTAACAAGTTGTAGGCTTCGATAATTTTTGATATTTTATCACAATTTTGACAACGATGTAATCCCAGCGAGGTGCATCTTTAACATCAAAAATATCTGAACTGAGTGATAATATCAAAATTGTTCGTAACTGGCTATTACAGTATTGTTACCATAAACGCCATTCGCAATTTCAATTGTCTAGACTGTATTTTCACTTTACCAAAGAAAATTGTAAAATGTGCCAAATTTTCTCTTTGTTGAATTCCAATTTTAACTCATTATTTTTATTTAGAATATTTTTAGGGAGAAATGTCACATTTTGAATGGTATAAATCTAAAATTGAGAAAAAATTTCTGTCATATGTTTAATTGATGTTCGAAATACCATATATTAAGATATATTTTGAGAATTTAAATGTAAGTAAAATTAGCTACATAAGAAATTTGTTTTTAGGTAACAACATATTGTTATAGATTTTATATTTTTTAAATTTTAAAGATCAAAAAGTCGTTTCTTCTGAAAAGATTAAATAAATATTTCACATTTTTACACGTGTAAAAAAAAGTAGAATTCAAGTAAGCTAACATTTAGTCAGATTCTAATTTTGAGTGTTCTATCTTGTTTAGTTCAAAGACAAACCTGAAAAATAATCAAAAGACAGAAATTCAAATATTTTTTCATACATAATTTTATACATATATAATAAGTAATAAATATTGTTAAATATATATATTAGGTGAGAAATTAGAAGAGAAAATATTGCAACCTAATATGTTAAACTCTCATAACACATAAAAGGCAACTTTACATTTTTTTTAACAAAGTTTAATTATTTTTAAATAATAAAAACACAACAATAAAATTCCCTTACAAATGAAAAATAAATTCTTTGATAAATAAACTAAAAAAAAAGCAGATTTTACAATCCATACAAACATGTTAAATAATATTTCGTATTTTAAATAAAAAAACAAAAAAGCATGTTTAATAATTTAAATATTTTCTATAGAATACAATGTGAAATATTCAGTGCATAAAGGAAGCACATAACGATATAAATAATTTCTTCTCTTAAAGAAAATAATCATATTTCTAACATCAAATTAAGAAACTTTTTCGAAAGAGAATAGCACTTTTTTAAGTTAATCCTTTTATAAAAACTTACATTTGTCAGTTATTGTCGAACGCTATTGATTTACTGAAAATTTCAGTGAAGTACTTTTTAATTTAATTGTCCTTCTTTAAATCAAATTATTGACTACCAGGGCATTTAGGACCTTTTTCGAAACCGCTTCTCTTCTATAACGACTCTTCTTATAAAAGTCAACTTTTTTTTAGTTTTTTAGCTTCCAGCATAACTGAGTAAGGCGTTCTGTTTACCGGGAGGATTTCCAAATGATTGAAGAACAAAATTCGTAACCCAATCACGTTTCCATTTTATTCCAAATAAGAAAAAGAAACAGCCAATTGCCAGAAGAAAACGAGGTTCCATGTTTTCCGATTTGTTTGAGGGTTGTTATACTTTTTTTTAGTACCTGTCTTTGATTTCACTACAGTTCCCCAGCATTACGCCCCCTTTATTTTTGTAGTAGCAGCTCTTCAAGTTTTAAAACACTTAAAAATTGTTAAAATTATTTTTCATGATCTTATAGATTGCTACCATTTATTTTATTATTTATTTTTTCGAATATTAT
>JAPDSC010098977.1:0-41896 GCA_026290005.1 Latrodectus geometricus | reverse complement strand
ACCATTTTTGCTTCATTTATTTCTCCAATGTTTATTACTTGAAACCAAGTGTAAATAGTTGTCGGTTTTCCTGAAAAAAAAAATAATAAATGCACACAATGAATTATGAAGCAAAGTGGGAAATCAGAGCTATTAAATCACAATAATTACCATTTTTATTTGGCGATTCATGTATTTTATAATTCTTGGGAATTATTCCTTCACACATATGTTCACATTCAACACTACAAATACTGAAAATTTAATGTTTTTAACATTCAACACTACAAATACTGAAAATTTAAAGTTTTTAACATTCTATTGGAATCATTAAACATGTTTGATATTTGAGAAAATATATCCAAATAAATAATTGCAAATTTATAAGTGAGAAATCAATCAGAAACAAGAAAATAAATATTTTAAAGTAAGATGTTTTTCATAAAAACAAGTAAATAAAATTTTTTCAACAAAATAGCAAACTTAACTATAAAATTCACGTATATAGTCAAATATCTGAAAAAAAAGAAGAAAGCATTAGACTAAGAAATATTTTCTATATTTGAGTGAAAATTGTATTTAACATTATAGTTATATTTATAACAAAAAATAGTCTGAAACTTTCGTGAAATTGAATGTAAGAAATTTTTAGTCAATTTAAAATGTTTTTCAAACTTGTTTCTTTGTTGAAACATTAACATTAAATAATAATTTACTAATTGGAATTTTGCTAGAAAAATTAATGGAAACAAAATGAGCTTTTTAACATAATTTCATAAATAAAATGCCAAAGTTTCTATGAGTTGTTTGCTTTCTTATAGTTTTAATTTTTCATTATTTACAATTATTATGCTTCTTAGATTTTTACATGTTTTCCATAATGCATTCAAAGTTGTCATAAAGCATCAAAATGTGAATTGAAAATGTTTGAATTTTTGGAACCTAATAATGAATAATTTATTGAAAAAATTGAATGAATTTAATTGCTGGAATATTGCTTTCGCTGATGATCTTCTCATAATTGTTCAGAACAAGAATTTTCTCGACTTATGCAGTACTGCTCAAAATATTCTTGATTTCGTTCATAATTGGGCTCAACAATGCAAGCTGGAATTCAATTATACGAAATGCAAAGTAATGATGATTCACAAAACAGTTAACAATGATGCCACTATCAATCTTGTTATGGGTAACCATTTTCTGGAAGTTGTTGATAACATTAAATATCTTGGCATTGTTGTTGATAGTAAACTTCATTAGAAAGAACATTTGAAATACATTTTATCTAAGATTAACATTCTTACAAATGGATTACATAGAGTTTGTAGCAATAGTCACGGTATTAAATTCGAAGTTGCTAAATTGATTTATAAACAAGGTATTGTTCCCGTTATTCTTTATGCCTCACGAATTTGGGGAGACAGTTTGAAGAAAAAAATAAACCGAAAACTCATCAGGAAAATACAAAGAAGACTGCTCTTGAGAATTACTAGAGGATATAGAACAGTCAGTTATGATGCTCTCTTCATTCTCTCTGGTTTTCCACCTCTTGATGTTGTCATTCTTTGTCAAAATGAAGCTTGTTGTTATGCTCCAGACTCCTTTTCTAACCGTCTTAATGGTGATCGGAATTATTCTTCCCTACCTCATCCATCGACAAGATCTCCTGCTCCTCTTGTTGCATTTGATAACATACAGGAAGCAGACTATGATGTTATTTACTTTACAGATGGGAGTAAGGTTAACGAAAAAGTAGGTCTTGCCTACGTATGTTTTCAGAGTGGTTTTGAAGTGAGCCATCAGACGTACCGCATTAATGACTATTGTTCGATCTTCCAAGCGGAATTACTCTGCATTAATCTTGCTGTTAAAGATGCCATAGACAAGCCTTTTAAAAATATTTTAATTTGCAGTGACTCGATGTCATACCTTCTGGCTCTGCAAGGTATAACAAGTTGTGAAAAACTCATTGTAGAAGTCCAAACTTTTATTCATATGTGCAATATTAAAAATATCTCCTTCCGTTTCTCTCATGTTAAGGGTCACAGTGGTGTCTATGGCAATGAAAGAGCAGATTTCTTGGCCTTACAAATAATTCATTACAGATTTCTTTATCACTTACAAATAAACTCAACACCAGTCTTCCCAAGTCTTTTTTTAAATCCATTGCTCAAAAGAACATAATCACAGAATGGAACTCAAGTTTTGTCTCCTCTCCCAATTGTAAGTGGACTAAATCTTTTTTCCCTACAGTTTTCTTCAGAATTAAGAACCACTGGTTCCATACTGATTTTAAAATTACCCAATTCTTCACTGGACATGGGAAGTTTAATAGCTACCTCCATCGTTTTCATATCAAAAACAGTGACGTCGGCAGCTACAACTCTGGGATTGACAATCCTTCTCACATTCTTCTTGAATGCCCATTTGTCTCACAAGAAAGGAACGAACTTCGCAAATACTTGAATAACAGATGGCCCCCAATTTTGTCGGACCTTATGAAGAAAAGGACTTTTGTAATTTTTAAAAAATTTATCCATTCTGTAATTTAACTTCATTTTTTTTCTCTTTTACATACATATATTTTCATCTCGTGATTTGTCTTTAAGATAATATGTAGTACATTAGTTGTACCTTCGGGCCCTGTGTGATATTCCTTGGTGCACAGGGAGATAATTTTGTTCTCTCAAATAAAAAAAAAGAAAATGTTTGAATTCTGCAAATATAATTCAAATATACACAATTTTTACAGAATAACACTCAATGGATTCTTGTTATAAAACAACATATTAAATAATTAATTTGATTTTAAAGTATATTTCTTTAAAGGTATCCTTAATTTGGGGATGGATATAAATATTAATTAAAATACAATTCTTGAAAGAGGAAATAATGTACGAGAAACTTTTATTTCATTTTATTTACCTTTTAAAACATATTGCATTTTAACAAATTTAAAATTCAATAAATATTGTTCTACTATAGATATAAAAAAAATTGTTAACTAAGAAAACGTACAATGCTTTGATTTCAATTATAGTAAAAAATATATTTTAAGATTTTTATTAAACTACGTATTATAAAAATTATCAGCAAAGTGTTCATGAATTCACATAAGTTATTTAGTGAAGAAGTAAATTAACAGAAACCAAAATAAATAAATAAATAAAATAAACTGAATTAAATGCACGTATTGCATTAAGAGTAGTTTTTGAAATATTTTTTGCTAATTGTTTTGTTTTGTTTTTGAAATATTTTTTGATAATCTGATGACAAAATAAATTCACTGATAAAGTTAAAAATATTTCATAATTTATTCTTTAAAATATTATGAAAATATATCATAAATATGCTTACATAAAGAATGAAAATGTAGAACTTTTTCATTTTAAGAGTTCATAAATAAATAAATACATTAAGTAAATTTTAAAAACTTTGAATGAATTCTTTTTCAATTAGATAAAATTTTGAATTATCTCACTTACTGGTTTTTGTAGCATATTTTTTATTATTTGTTATTATTAAAATAAATTGCTTTCTTTCTCAAAAGAAATTTTAAGACTTTTAAATAAAATATAAAAGCTATAACAATAATTAAATTTTAAAATGTAATATCAACTGTAATAATATTAAATTCTAAAAAGAATTTGAAAAATATTAATAATAGATCAATAGAGATTTTAATTCTTAATTTAAATCTGAATTTTATTCTGAATACAAAACATAATTTAGATTGTTAATCACAACATTGTTTATTTTCAAATCATAAATTTATTTTACCTGATACATATCGTAGGAAACAAAACAATGAAAACTGTCATTAAACAAATTGGTATCTGTGTCATCATCATGTTCCCTCATAAAACGTCTACTGAAATACGAATTCCTGAGATTTATTATAATCCTCCATTCCGGAGCGAGTTCACGCAGCATATATGATTGGGTTTAAGATTAAATTTTTACTTTTTAATTTTACAATAGCCGAACAAGTAAACATTAACACGTATGCCATTAGTTCTCAGAGTCTCTAGAACTTTTTATTATTTTCCTTTTACTAGTGAAGTGCAATATGTGAGTTTGGCATTCAATCAATATGATTTTCAAACTAATGGAAGCTTTTGAGACTTTTGTTAAACTTAGGGAAAAGTCACGTGATATTACAAGTGAAAGTAGTAGAGCTATAATGAGATGAATCACGCTATATACTGTTTTAATCTGTTCAAATATGCTTTCTTGTATATGGATATGCTATTTCCTGCATTTAGCTACTCAGAAGTAAGCATATTTGTCGTTCTATAAGAAAAAAAGTTGTTTAATAAAAACACATAAGCAATTTGGTTCAAAATGCATGATTTTAACATGTTACATTGTTACATTTATTAGCATGCAGGAAAGAATGCTTAACAGAAATATATTCACATGTTGTGTTCGTTATTAAAAGTATTCAGTATTAAGAACATTCACTTTTTAGGTTTTCTTAAAAATCTTCATAAATTAGATAAATTAAGTTAAAGGAAGCTTAAGAAAATATATCGAAATATTTTCAATAATAATTCATTTTGTCTAACGACTAATTTTATTTTTTAAGTGATTAAAAATTATTAGACGAACATCAAAAACACTATTAAATTTTTTATAAGTTTACATAAAATTTATTTTTTAAATAATGTTTCCTTGTTATTATTTGTGATAACTATTATGGTATTAAATTTATATTTATACTTACATTATAATTTAATTTCAATAATAAATTTGAAACGGGAAAATAATATAAGATTTATATTCAGTCATTGAAATTTTAGTTTGTTTTTTTCATAAAATTTTAATTACATCATTTCCATTCATTTAAATGTATGAGAAAAAGTAAATATACGATTATCTTAGATGAATACTTTATAGTAAATATCAGTAGTAACTGTTCTGAATGTTTTCCTATAGTTAAAAATCTACAGGATAACTTTAAGCACAGATAATCATAAAGAATTATTAACCAATTTATAGATTGCTTAGTTATTAAATGATCTTTAAAAAACAGTAGCAGTATATCATAAAGAAATAATAAAATGTAACATCATTACAATTATCGTATTTCTAATGAGAGTGAAATGTGTTATTAAGATATCAGTAGTTGTCCGAGTTTGAATTTGATTTTACTAATGTTTTTGTCATATTTAGCTTTGGAAAATTAAGCAACTGAAGAAATTTGAGATTTTAAAATTTCGATTTTTTGATGGCTGATTTGATCACTTGAAAGGAGGGAAAATTTACCCATTTGGAAAAATATCTATTTTATGCAATTTTGAGGATGTATGGCTATTATAATAATGTTCCTATACACACACCAATATAAACACCTTATACAGGTTTATATTTCTAAGAACTTAGTATAAGAATATATTTTTGTGCAACAATACATAGAGAATTTAAATATTTTCGCGGAAATTTTGCTTTCAATGTCTTAACTGTACCTTGAAGTTGTAGTTATTTATGACACTTAACGAAGCCAAGCCTGCCTGTCAAGGACTGGGCGAAAGAAATCATAAAGAGCGTCTTCCGTTTTTGAACAGAGCACCTCTCTATTGTTGTTGTTAATGACACTTGGCGACGCCAAGCCCGCCCGTCACAGAGGGAGAGTCTTCCGTTTTTTAATAGAGCACCCTCATTCGAAGGTGGAAGTACGAATTTTGGCTCATAGATGGCAGCACCACCTGAAACTTCCAATTTTAGAGATTGAAACCAGTGTAGCTCCAAAGCCGGGCACCAACCATCCACAGGGTATTAATTTATTATGGGAACATGGAGGACATTGCGACCCGACGGATTTAACGTGCCAAAGTCGCCATTAGTGAACACGACGGATCTTCGGCTAAGCCGGGATTCGAACTCATCACCTTTTGGTAACGAGAACGATGCCCTAACCAACCAGGCCACCGCACCTCTGTACGAGGGTGAAAGTAATACTTGACTTATAGATGGCATCATCATCATCTGGGTTTTACAATTTAGAGTTAGGAACCCAGAGAAGCCACAAAATCTGGTTCCTAACACCCAAATATTAATTTAATATTAACCCAGGTATTTTTTTGGAATGGAACATAGAGGACATTGCGACCATAACTTATTTTTGGTGCCCCAGTCGTCATTAGTGAACACGACGGATCTACGTATTAGCCGGGATTCGAACTCACTACATTCCCTTAACGAGAACGACTCCCTATCAAACTAGGCCATGGCGGTCTTGTGCATTTAAATAACATTAACAAGCTCTAGTAAATTTTTATCTTAATAGAAAAGGTTAATAATATCTAATTTAAAGAAATGTTGCGGTTTGTATAAAATTTAATATGGTTCAGCGATTGACTAATGTTTTCAAAGAAGGATAGGGGAATTGTTTCAGAAAATGATTATAGTCTGTAAGTTTTGAACGAGGGGGAAACACTAAGTTCTACTTAAACAGGGAAAACAAAAGGTTTGCGACAGCATTAAGTTACAATTTGAGACTAGTACCAAAGTTAAGTGTCTTTAAATCTTTACAGACTACATCAAACTATTCAACGCAATATCATCAGATGTTATCCATGAAAATTTGTTCAACGTATCAGATACTTTCATCAGTAGCTCGACAGTCCTAGCTTTCTCAAGAAGACCGTGTCATTCCTTCCTTCTGCGTGCCACAGCTTTCCAGCCTTTGATCCTAATTTTTTCAAAGTACCTTTGGAAGCAGTCAGTCCATCTCAGTCGGGATCTACCTCTTTTTCTAATTCCAGTTGGTCTAGCCAACATGATTCTTTTAGTTGTTCTGCCATCTTTTATTCTTATTATATGTCCATTTTGACCCTTTACTCCAACATAATTCAACGTGAATTCTAATCACCTTAAAATTAATTATGTAAATCTTAAAATATATCCTAGTTAAGAATCTTAAAATATATAACACTCATTTTCATTTTCATAAATTTTATCCAATGAATACTCAATACTACTTGCCTTAAAAACCATGAAATATTTTCTTAAATAAAAGAGATTATCTTCATTCATCAACAATGAACTACAAAGCGTGGTATAGGCATTTATCTTTGAGGTATAAGTTAAATTATGAACTTTTGGAATAAAATCCAGAGTGAATACAGTTTAGCTACCAATTTAATTCAACCATGCAATAAAAACTTCAATGATTACAATGAAAAATTACTCAAAACCATATTCTTTACTGTAAAAAAACAAATCGTCATAAAAATTATTGTTGCTGAAATATGTAAACCTAGAACTTAATTTGATTTTTAGTTTTAAATTTTGGTAAACATTTTTCTAACTCAGCCATTAGGATTATATTAATAATTAAAAAGTTGTTATTTATGACACTTAGAGTAGCCATGCCTGTTCATAAGGGACTGGGTGAGGGCAGAATGAGGGTCGTCCGTTTTTGAATAGAGCCTCTTCATACGAAGGTGGAAGTACGACTTTGGCTCATAGATGGCAGCACCATCTAGGTCTTCTAATTTAGAGATTGAAACCGGAGAAGACCCATAGCCTGGCTCCAAACACCTACAGAGGTATTAATTTAAAATGGGAACATGGAGGGCATTGCAACCATACATATTTTACATGCCCTAGTCACCTGTAGTGAAGACGATGGATCTTCGGCTAAGCCATGATTCGAACTTATTATCGTCCGGTAACGAAGAACGACGTCCTAACCAACCAGGTCATGCGGCCCAGTTTAAAAAGTGAAATACTTTATGTAAATAGAATTTTTGTTATTATGTAAATAATGTGGTTGATTGTTTTGTCACAATTGAGATCATGGTAAATCACTTTTCATCATTCTTTAATGTTTTAAATATTATGAAAGATTTCTTTTTTTTCTTTAATGTTTAGAATAAAAATTTTAAAATCTTTAGTGATAGTGTTTCTAAAGTTTCTTGAAGTTTCTAGCTTTTTTTTATCTGTGTCTTTCATCGATTTCAGTTTTCTTGCCTGACTCTCTTGCTCACCAGTTTCCCTTGTGTCATTTCATGATTTTTTTAAAATTCATTATAGATTCTAATTATCTCTTCAAAAACTCGTCTTCAAAAGCTCATGTATGAAGAATATTTTCCAGTAAGAAATCCGATTTCATGTTTTCTTTATTGTCATGACTTATAGCCTTGGGATCGAAGGACCTTTGCCAAGAGCTAACAATGAACCCGTCTCTTGGCTGCTGAAAATATTTGCCATTGATCAAATTGGATTATTTCTCAGATCCATGAACCCTTTGACTTTGATATGAGCCGTTTGAACAGGATCGATTAAGACATGGATTTATCCCAAGCTAAAATCATGGCTCGACATTTTCTCCAACGTTGATGATTGACACAGACAGTTTTATCTTCGCCGTTTTGCTACGGACAAGTTCTACTGTTTAATGTGAATGAAGAATACAATAATTCAGCTCTTTCGATTCAAAATTTTTCTAATGAATGGGCTTGGAAAGCATTGATATTTATGAGACAGAAATATCTATGGTTTCTAGGGGTTTCCAATGAATTTTAGCAATATGCATGTTGACACAAATCGTTTAATTATGGCTGAATAGTTTTGAAAATAGTGCATCATTTTAGCCTGATGGCTCGTTCGATTTCTGAAAGAGACATTGAAAAACATTTTGTGAAAACATTGATTATTTCAAGTACTCTAAAAACATGACATCAAGTGCGTCTCTGTTTGCTGAACTCTTTGAGAATAGAGATTAAAATTATTGTTGATTTTGTGTTAGTAAAACTATTCCATTTGTAAAGACCAAAGCATCGGTTTGAGAAGCTATCTTGCATTGACTAGAGCATTAGCACCTTGACAACAGAATAGAAGAAAAAGCAAAATAAAAAAGAAAAAAAAATCATTTACTTTATGGTTAACTTAAATCCACAAGAATGATTTAAAGGATTTATTTTTACTTGGAGTATTAATATGAAAAAATTAGTCAATTTAAATTATCTTAATTGAATAAATGGAAGAAAACTTTCAAATTTCACTTTAAAATGATATTCCCTGACATAAAACTTTAGGAATATTCACAACAAAAAGTAATACATTTAATATATGAAATAAAATGCAACACGCAATAAATAAATTGAAAATTACGGAATTATAAATTATAATAAATACTATCTGTGTGTGTGTGTGCACAGTAATATATGGTACAAAATGTGTGACAAAATATACGATAGAAAAATGAGACTACTTGATAAAACAATACCGATATTTGATTTTTTGTTTCACTTAAAGCATTAATAATTTAAAATCTTCTTTCCTAAATATGCAATGATCATGCAATAATGCAATAAAAATACAGTTCATTTGATTACATATGATATTGAGAATTGTAAGAATACTTCTTTTCCTTTAATTGCATAGCTTTCAAAAATAATGTATTTTATAAAACAGAGGAAAAAAGTTATGCGTGTATTTTTAATGATTTCTCGGAAATATACAGCTTAAACAAATAAACATTTTATATATATTTATTTTCTCATGTTATTACACATGTGTTTTTCAGTTGCTATGCAATTTCATAATCAAATAATTGAAAAGTAAGTTTCAGACAAATTTTGCCTTAAGCAAAAACTCTTTAAATTAAACAGAAATAGGTTATCAGTGCTGTGTAACGGTAAGCAGTATTAAATGATAGATATGCTGGTATAATATAATTCAATTAAGTACACTTAACAGAACTTTATTTATCAATAGTTTTCAGAAAGAAGAGGAAGTTTTGATTTAGTAGGGAATGTTTTTTTTTCTTTATTTGCTGGTAATATATTTATGCAATGCATTAATATCCTTTTTGGCAAACCAATTTTGATTAAGTTTAAAAATGCCTCTGTAAAAATATGTAAAGCTTATTTTTAACAAAAATAATTACTACTTTAAAACGATAAAAACATCCAAGTAGTTTTCAAATCATAAGTATAAATAAATTAATGAAATAATAAAAAAAAATTTAAAAAAAAGCAAAATTAAACATTCATTTATTAATTATTTAAAACCATAATTATTTAAATTTGTTACCAGTAGACACGATAAAATAAAAAATCAACTAAATGCAAAACTGGTAATCTAAGTTAAAAAGTGCTACCAAAAATTGAAATAAATTACCTGAATGTAAATTTTAAGAAGTTCAAAGTGTTAAAAAGGTGAATCATAATTACTGAAAAATTTAGCAGATTTTCTTCAGTTTTGAAAAGTTATTAAATTTAGAATTATTATCTCAATTTCTTGTCTATCTATTAATTGAATTTCCTTAAGTTTATCGTATAATTTCATCCATTCATTTATTCAATATCAATATAATTTTTCTTTCACAAAAAAGAAAGTAAATGGTTCACGACTACGACTCACATAATTTGAAGTAAAGAGGCTTTCGAAATTAATTTAAAGTAAATTTAAGTGTTAAATTGTAATTCATTAAAGTTGATCTCCCATTAAGCTTGCTTTTATCGTGAAATAATTAATTTAAAGGATATTACATTTCGTTACAGAATTTTTTTCCCTGTAGATTCGTGGTGCAATTGTTGATTATAGGTAACAATTTCTTTTTAAATTGTTACCCATCCTGTAATCTCTGGAAGTAGAGAAAATTTTTTCGGCATCGGATTCCTTTCCTTTTTACCTTAATTTTTTTATATGCAATTATTTTATGTAAATAATTTATTTTTTAAATTATTTTTTTTTTATTAAGAAAATACTATTTTTACTTTTACAAAGACTTATTACATTTTTCCCAATAGTCAGCCGTCCAGAAAATACATTCGAGCGAGACTAAAAAAATCCTGTGTAATTTCAGCATTTAATAACTTTTTATTTCCAGGAAACTTTCTAGCTTTTAGAAACTCATTTGATTTTTTTTACTAATCTATATTCGTGATATCATTTTGCTGTGAAAAATAATTTGTAGTGCAAAGCTAAAATTATTTTTCACAGCAAAATGTTTACAATTTGCTGTGAAAAATAATTTTAGCTTTGCCCTTTTAATTTTATTATATTGAATAAGCATAATTTTATTTAATTTTATATAAATTGAATAAGCACGCCTTTAATTTTATTATGAATAAGCATAATAAAATTAGCGTTATATTTCCTAAATCACAATATTTCTCCAAAGCCAGGTACACATTTTCAATTGGAAACTCTCATAAAATCTTTCGGACACAGACCATTTGACTGTATAAATAAGATTTTTATTTTCTTTGTTCGTTTGATTTTTTATGGAGTAGAATTGTGAATGGCTACCCAAAGCGGAAAAAAAAAATATTTGAAGATGCTAGTCTTCGGCTAACTTAAAACACATTAGCTGTTTCGTAACTTTTTTTATGGAGATTGAAATTAATTAAAAGCATAATTAATGCTGATTTTTGAACTCATTAGGATGCTTCTATGCGCAATATCTTGGATTTTTGTTTACCCTTTAAAAGCAACGATGTATAGTTTTCTTTTTAAACTTGTTCTTTATGTGGAGCATAGTTTTTATTTTTAATATGTACTGCGTAGGATTCCAATATCCATGCATTTTTTTTTAAAAAATGTAGCAATGTTTATTATTTCTTTTTCAAATTTTCACAAAAGTATGATTAAATAAGAATTTAGATTTCCTACTTAATAAATTCATAACTATTCAATTTGAAAGCCTAAAACAGTCAAAACATTTATATTCAATACTTCAAAACTCATACTTAATAGAGACAATTCATATTCGTAACTAAGTGGATATTTCAAACTTTCCCCACCCCTGATTCATTTAATTTTTAAATGATTTATGCACAATGCATCATGATATGGCCGAAAAGAGCCTTGGGTAAAGGTAAGTAAAAAGTATAATTTGTCGTATATATATATGTAATATACATTGTAAATCTAGTTACTTTTCTAAATCACAATTTTCTGCTGATTACATGACATATACATTTTCTACAGAGAACCATGACATGTTAGCGTTTACATAAAGTTAATAATGCTAGTATTTACATAAGAGTAATTTATAAGGTTAATCCCTAAAAATAATCGCACTTTAAATATAAATCAATAGCAGTCTATTTTTAAATCCACGAGCATATATCTATATTAGTTTAAATATTTTAAACTTATTATTTAAGCATCTCTTACCTTTAAAAAAATTAATAACTTGTGTAAATTTTATATATTAATTAACATGAGTGAATCACTTTTGAAAAGGCTGAAATCAGTATTTTTAAGCTGATAGACTTAATATAAAACAAAAATAGTATTAATTTTGATTACTGAAAATTTCAAACTTGAAACCATTATTAAGCACTTTAATAAATCTTTTGATTATTACTAAACATTAATACCATATAAAATTCTAATAAATCACTTAAAAATGTAGATCAAATATGAAAACAAAAATTAACCATTAGTACTCAGACTTCAATCTTGGTTTCCGACAAAAGTGGGGCATTACAAAAGAGTAAATTTCCAAAAAGTTTTTATAATTCCAAAATATGTTTTTAATTTCGAAATTTAGTACATCTGGGGGTTTTTTGTGACTTCCATTTAAAAACATTTCGATATTTAGTTATAAAGAAAATTATATCCAATATAATCCCAACATCATAACATTCATTTAATGACCTTATGAAATTCCAATGTTCTTTTCCAGAGAGTTACATATTATATAGTTTCAGCTATGTAAATTTAAAATAAGTTTTTAATAAAATAAGTTGAAAATAAATTTAAAATAATTTCAGAAAAAATTTTTTGTTAACAAAGAAAAGAATATAAAAAGAGCTTTATAACATTTAGACTTTCTTTATATCATAGTATTGATTGATTGATTGATCGTTCTTTTCTTTTCAAATATAAGTTTTTCTTCTTAACAACGATTTTTTGTCTTGTATGCAGTAATGATTTTCCAAGAGTAAAATAAATAAAATGAGTTAATGATTAATTATTATACAGAGATAAATGTTATTGCTAGATATAATTACAAATTTGTCCTTTCTCAAATGTTTTGATGCCAGATTTTCTGTATTATAGGGCAAAGACAAAAAAAGCGTTAAAAAGATTTTTAATTATTAATTAATTTAGTCTCAAGTTATTTTAGTTACTTAAAAAAATTTTTCATATGTTTTAATTAATTTAGTCTCAAAATTTTCGTTTACAAATAAATGTTTTTATTTGTTTCATCACTATTTTTACTGGTGTGCAGAAAATGTCGGTTGAGAAACACACATATCAAATCAAACACCACAATTTTTAGAGGTAATTTTGAATTTAACATTGATTAAATGTTTTTTATAATATAATGTTACTTTTAAATTTTTCTTTATTCTGATCCCAAATATTACATTGAATTTGCACCGAGATCGTTATAAGGGTATACCTTACGTAATATCTGTAATTAAATTCAACATCCATTATATCCATTCAACATCAAAATATAATTCAGCATCGTTCGTAAAAAAATCCTCCATTTGTTTATTCTGCTTTTATTATTTTTAAGGTATTCATTTAAAAAATGCTTCAATTTCCCAACATTTCCTAAGTATTTTTCCCACTAACAGCAAAACAAACTTTTAGGAAAACCATCACGAAGTACATTTTATTTTGACCGTTAAAATTTGCACTTTCTTCAAAGGCTGAACATCGTAACTTTTTCTTTCTTAAATATGATCATTTATAACGTGTGTTCTACAAGCAATTTTATATTCAGTTCCAAAAAGTTTTCTAAAATTTACCAAGCAGTTCTACAGTAATAGCAAACAGTATTAAAAAAATTATTATCATCAAAAGTAATCATATTCTTTATCAGTTTATAAGGAATATGATTACTTTTGGAGATAAATAAAATGTTCTTTTGTTAATGATGCTTCATCTGGAATAATTTGATTGGTTCAGGCATCAATGATGTGATATTTGTTTGAAACTGAACATTTTTGCAAGCTGTTAATTTAATGGTTGCTTAGATACTAATTTTAAATGCGTAAACATTTCTAAAAAGTCATCCAAAAAAGTTTTGTTTACAAATCGCAATGAATGAAAAAAATATTTATTATATTTGAATATTCTTCAGTATATACGCGATTTATAATTTTATTTTATTCTGAAAACTTAGATCTGTCATAAAACAAAACAACTATATTGTAAATAATAATTTAAAATTTTTACGATGAAAATTCGAACTCATTTTCTCTTAAATTCTTTCTTTTTATATTCTTTTTTATTTTTTTATATTCTTGTACAAACGTTATTCATTTCTTCATATTAAGAAATAACGTTCCTAACGTTATTAAAAACGTTATTCTTCTTTGTATTAAGGAATAACGTCCCTAATGATAAATACTTTTAATAATAAATACTTTACAAAGTATTTTATCCATAACGTTCAATTTAATTTGTTTATATTTAATATCACCACCTAATTAAAAATTTATTCTTTTTAATTTGAAATAAATGATGGCAATTAAATATTATTTTTAAAGTCATTTCATTTATTTACTATTGTAACTAAAATTTTCAATTCATGAAATGACGAGACAATAATAATTTTAAATTCCTTTTCCTAACTCAAGGGAAATAATTGCGCATACGAGATTTATATTGAACTTTTTTCTGATAACTTTAATATAGTAACTTTTATCAGAAAAAAATCATTTTTTGTTTATAATTTTGTTAATGTTTGTGAAATAACTAAAAGACTATTTTTACGAAAAAATATTTCATTTTAAAATATAACATTTACACTAAAATGCAATAAAATTTTTTTAATAATAAAATCATCTATGCTAATCAATAACAAAATAAATATGAATAAAGTAAAATAAAACAGCAAATGAAGATAGATTACAAATCTGTAACCTTTGAATACTTAAATGGATTTCGGTCTTATATTGTTCATTTTAACGTATCTCTATAACTAAGATAAAGTAAGGTAACTTCTACTGAATTTTGCAATCCATTTATCTTTAAACTTGAAATAACTTTCCAATGAGATATTCAGTTCATATTTAACTATTTCGACCTTGGCCTAAGCTTCAAAGTCATCTTAACTTTTTCTACATGATTTTATTTCTTCAGTACATCAATAAAGTTATAGCTTTTACATTATGAGTTTATTTAAAATACGTTTTTTTTAAAAATTATGGTATTCATAAAACTTTTTTTAAGATAAACAATGAATAAAATAATAAACAAGAGTTTTTTGCTTCTATTGATTTACTATATATATCGTACTGTTGTTTTATTTGCTACAATTCAAGAACTTATAATTATGGCATGAATTCACACTGATTGTTTAGTCATTTTTAAAACTTATATCAAATAGTTTGTATCGAGAAAACATCTTTATATTTAGAGCTTAAAGCGTCATAGCCAAACTTTACGTAGCTTATTGCATAAATGAATGATCGAAGAGTATTATGTATGTAAAGAATAGAAATAGCCGATTGTATAATGAGGTTTTTTTGAAGAATTTAAAGAAACAAAAGCTTATCAAAAACCTTATTTACAAACTTTTATTTGTATTACAACAAAATGACCATTTTTTTACATAAACATTTTATTTTTAAAATGCGAACAATAATCTATTGATTGCCTTGTAATGACCAAATTTATTTTCTCCTATTGTATCACGTGACAGAACTGGCAACTGAATGGTTAGCGTTCTTACCTTCGAGGCAACCACTCGTGGGTTCGAATCCCGCCTTGCGGTTGAATGTTTGTAGTTGCTTGCAATCTTCAAACATTTCATTCAATATTTTTTACACAATCAATTCATTTTTACAATCATTTTACAAAATCAATTAATTTAAATTTGCAGAGATACTGGTCTAATAAGACCTCATTTAAAAAAAATGATCGCTAAACAGCAATCCAAATTATACATCAGGTGAGCAAAAAATTAAACTTGTTGTTTTTAAATTTTTCATTGTAGTATTTTCTCTGTAACTTCAGGTATATTTTATGTGCAGAGCTGGTATACGATTGCTTAGCAATTTTAATTTTGATTCAACCGTTCGTGAGTTCGAGTTCTACTTTGGCTTTAGTTGATTGAGAATAATTCCCTGGTTTGATAACCCTTATATGCAATAAGAAGTAACCAACCATTGAGTGAAAAACAAACTAAATGAGGATATTTAAGTAAAGCACTTGGACCTGTCCTTAAACCAGTTGAAGGAAATATTTCATTTAACTTTTTTTGACGCATTTGACATATATCTATTTTACGTAGAAGATAAACAATTTATCATCAGAAATTTTTAAACCTATTTACTAATATTTAATTAAATAATACCTTCTAACATGTTTTTTGAAGATTATTCATTTTCATAAGTACAAATAATTAATTTCAACACTCATTTTCGAAAATAGACTTCAATACCGATCTTCTAACTGAAATGCAAACCGATCAGAATTAAAGTCTATTTTTGATAACACAGTTGTTAAAAATTACTATTTGTACCTCACACTATTCTTTAAATTATCATTAAAAGTAGTTAAATATAAACTGACAAATTAAATTAGATAGATTTATTATAAATATCATTACTGCTTTGTTAAATTAAATTGACTCACATGTAATTTGATATTTCAGTAAAGTTGTTTCAAATAATATAATTTACCAGTGACCTGATCAGGACTTTGCGTGACTTGTTTCATTTTTTTAAATGCCCTTATTTAAAAAAAACATTATTTCTGAAAATATAAAATGTCATGTTTGTTAAATAAACAAAATTCTCTGTGTAGTATTTTTCTTAGTTTTTAAATGCTAATCTACAAAAGCAATTTTATAATCAGTTGATTACTTATTTTTGGCTTCAAATTTATCATTTTTGACAGAAATTGGTGAATTTATAATGAAATATATTCATAGAATATTATATGTTCTGTAACTTTTAAAACGTATTTGTTTAAACTAGTAAAAAAATCCTTTTTTTGATTCTTATATAAGTATCGCTTTATATAAGTATTTTTTATATAAGTATCGTATTATATACTTATATAAGTATTAGTATGTTTGATATTTATTCTTAAAATTGTTTCATAAAAATAATTGTAAATATAGTTTTAATTGTTTAACCAAACATCAATAATTTCGAAATATAGATCTAATAATGAATATAATTATTAATATTGTTTAAAAAAAACTTCTTATTGCGTTTGCAATGCTATCAACTTTCTTATTGAAATACTATATCTCACTGAGATTGACGTATTATTCAGTTTCACTTTACAGTATTTTTTTAACTTTATAATACAACACATTTTTAATTCTTCTATAAAGAGTTAATATGTGTTAATGAATTGGAAAAGTATTGTTATTTCATTAATCATTCATAATAAGTAGGCTTAATTTTGAATGTTATTCCATATTATTTGTTTAATTATTATGAATGTATGTTAATAATAAGTAAACAAATAATATGTTCACTGTATTAATTAAAAAATTTATTACAGTCAACTTAAATATGAAGAATTATCAAATTTTAGAATGAAAATAAAATCATTTGAAAATTAGCAAAATATGAAAATGATAATCTTTTTTTCATTTCTATTTTTCATTTGGAGAACATTAAATACCATAGGGATGCACCTACTAGCTTTTTACGGATTGTATCATCTATTTAAAATCTGTACCTAGCTTTTAAAAAGGAATTACAATTTCAAGATGTTTTATATTTATTATTTTTTAATATCATCTATTATTAAATTGGCTGTCACCTACTCTGTCTAGTGGTCAGCGTGTCTGACTTTGGATAGAGAGGTCTGGGTTCGAATCCCAACTTGGGCTAAGATGTGATTTCTCTTTTTCTCCCTCCTGTCTTTGTTCTTTCCTTGTATGAATGGTTGCCTACCCTATAAATGGGTACCTATGGCATGTGTGTACTGAGGAAGTCGGACTCCACATCAATTCGCTGTTTAGTTGAAAAAGTGGAGTAACGCATCCATACTGCCAGTCTGGCTGGCACTCGATTAAAAAAAAAATTAAATTAGCTTTGGGGATAGAATGAGGTTACCATGAAATCGACCATTTCTTGATAATTTTCTTTATCCACATAAAATATTAAAGTCGAAACAATTTCTTATTCCTGTTCCAATGCATTTCTGATGCTGGTGTATTGGAAAAATCGTAAATATGTTCGCTGCTGTGGGTGAAAACAATATTTTTTAAAAATCATAAAATAACTGAGAGTATCATTAATTTTTTCAAAACAAATTACACAGTAAAAGGGTGAGGAATCCAATGCCACACATATATTTCCTCTAATCTCAGTAGCTAAGTATCGATGACAGTTTTAAAAGAGAAGAAAGAAGCTCATACCTCTGTTTTTGAAGCAAACAGAATTCCGTAATAGTTTGCCTCGTAGCAAAAGCAACCGTACAGTGAGTTCAAATCATAATTGATAATCATTTAAATTAATCGCGAACACTGTAATCGAAATTTTCCACAGAAAAATACAGTTTGTTTCTTAATATGAATGTAGACCAACGTCTTGATTTAAGCTAAATTATCTCTAAAGTTATGCTCTAAAGGCATGGATAAAAATTCAGTGAACAAACAGAGTAAGGATTTTATTTATACAAATGTGAATAACACTTCTTATAATAATAATAATAATAAATATCATAATATGAATTATTGAAACTTAAATAAAAGCATTAAGAAAGAATTCGATATCGCAAAGAATTTATTTGAGTATAGATAAAAATGACTATAAATAAATTAATTTATGGTTTATAATTTATTTATTAATTATTATGATTCTTTATGTAATAAATGATCAAACATTCCAATGATGTGCAACATGATTCTCATTGAGTTATGACCGACAGCATTGAAAATATTTCTGATTAATCCATCAGAATCTTTAGAAACTTTCTTTTCATTCTTTGAGCTTGAACTAACTTTTTCTTTTGAAGCGTCACCTGCAAAACAAATATAAAAATGATAGATCATTAAAAACCCCTAAAGTACTTCACTTGAGATTTTGTTTATGATGTTATTGATAATTTAAATAAATCAATTTCCATCATACTTTTTAAGTGAAGTTGAGTAATTTCAAATTCGCATTTCAACGTAAATAAAATAAAACCCTAATATTTTTTTATTGTGTGCTATAAATATACTTTAAGTTTTTCTTAATCTTTTGATAATTTTTAAATAAATGACTTAATTGAATCATTGTCTATGAAATATTGAGTCTGATAGAAATCATTCTGCTCATAAAAAATTTACAACCAATTCTCCCATCTTATAAATGAATAATATAAAAAAGAGAATTATTTAATAAAGAAAAATAATTTAAATGCGTAAGAATTTTGATTGGTGAAATCATTAATATTTTTGTTGGTAAAAAATCATATTATTAATTATTAATATTATTATTAATATTAATATTATTATAATCATTAATAATATTATTATTAATATAATCATATTATTAATTATTATTATTAATAAAATATTAGTATTGAAGTTTTGATGTATATAACTTCGTAAGATCAGAAATTAACTCTGAATAATAACCTGAATTTCAATTAAACAAAAAAGAATATAGAAATATTTTTGGTCTAAGAAAGTTGGATGAGTATAATAAAAATATGATTGCATTAATTAAACATGCGAATAGAAATATTTGAATGCATTCAATTGCATAATCTTATTTATTTCAATTTCGTCACACATAGACTCGGATAAAGTGGTAATAAGTTTGTCAAGTTAAAGTTTAAATGATGGTATGTTTTCTTTACCTTTAAAAATAGAAAATATTAATATGAAAATAAATCGTCATAATAAATGTGTGAAACTACTTTTATTAATTGAAATGAACAACACATCTTAGCATCATTATTTTTCATCACATAGTGACTTTATTAAATGCACTATATGGACAGTATTGGGCTACAATATCATTTTATATCATTTTTATTATTCATTAAAGATATTTAACATAACCTAAATGTATTTACAGCAATACATATATTCGCAATAACTGTACCACTTGAATCACTTTGAGTAATTATGAAATTTGTCCAATGAAACAGATGTAGGACCAGCTAATAATATTTTGTTCAAAGATTTATATGTACGATTAATATGTATACCATCTTGTTAGCAATAAATAAAATAAACAATTCTTAATAACCTTGTGGAATGGGCTGATAGATTTCTTATCAATTTTAAGCAACCGTTCTAATATTATAATTTAACTGGGTAAATTTGCTGTTTAAACTAATTTTATCTTTTTTTTTATCCAAGGGTACATTAAATACATTTTATAGACAGATAGATATTAAAAAACAGATTTATTTGTAACAAAAAGATAATAAATTTATAAATAATAATGAGTAGTCCACTTAACGTAACCAGATTGATGCCCAAGATCCAACCTAAAAAAGGTGACACAAGCCTATTTCTTTATGGAGATCACACAAGATACAAATACGTTCATTAACTACATTGATGTGACATTCATGCAAAATTTTATCTATGACATGGTATAAAATAGTATATTTTAATGTTAATAAACAATGAGGACCTATGTCAGATCCTTTATTCTGTAGTTGTCCAATTCTTAGATTAGTTTGTATAACAATATTCACAACAATCGCGGGGCACAGAACAGTGAGCAAACATATACAAAAATGTATACAGCTTTGAAAAACTTACGTGTAACAGCATCAGTATGCAGCCTATTTGTAATAGTATTAAAGCTTTTTGTGTATTTAAAACCAAATTGAAAAACAGAGCTATTGGGACATTTGCCACACATTTCAAAGTTAATTATAGTTAACAAAGGAAGCTACGTAAAATTTTAATATTTTAGGTTCCTGTCCATTTTTGTATTCTCATCGATAGGAAGACGAGAAAATCACCGCAATATTAACTTACATTTAAAAATGTATATTTTTTATTCACACACAAATTGTGATTGACATTACTCCGAGATTCCTTTATTTGAGAATTATAGACATAATTTCTCCAACGTGTCTGTAAGAGTCCTAATGGATCAAATAGTTTTGAAATTAGTGAAAGGACAGTGTCCTTACTACATGAATAAAAGGAGTTAGGATTCTAGTATTGAGATTCAGTACAACTTTAATTCTGTTTAAATCATTCTTGGCTTCCAAAAATCTTTAAATGTGCTGTGTTTGAGCAGAATTATGTTCAATTTAATGGCATCAGTATCTTTTTAATTTATAATAGTTACTTCCTTTTGTGACAATACACAATTTATGGCAATGTATAATTTATGAGTACTTTAAAAGTAAACAAGTACCATGTTTTTGATTTCTTTCATCTTTAAAAACGCCACATTTAGTTTATTTTCTAAATATTTCATCCAACGATTTTAATGATTAATGTAAAAGAAAATACACTTTGTTATTGCTATAATATCACCATGTATTGCACGATATTTATACTTATTATAAATATCATACATGGCATGGTATTATAACTATACGTATGGTATTGTACGTATGTAAAAAATTAGACAAAATTTAGACGATTTAATAATGATTTTTAAATATACCTTGATGAACGAAGTTAGCCTTTAATTATAAATTTCCCCAGTCATAAGTAAACAAAATACATATTATCAAATAATTTATATCTTATTATATTTAAATAATTAATTTTTAAGCATATAATTTTACAGAATATATGTCATTATATGATATTCTATAAAGTGATCAAATCAAGAATGCTCATGTTCATGTGAAGGTGAATGTTCATTTAATAATGTTCATTAACAATATTAATGATATTTACCCGAAGAGAGCGTTACATGTTTTTGCGGATCGAATCCTTCTTCACCAAGTTCAGCCAAATATCTACGTACATGTTTTCTATATTCTACGAGTCGTTCATCTTCAAAATGATCTTCAGCTAAAAAATAATTTTGAAGGAAGTTTTAATAATTAAAGTTTATAAAGGTTTTCATATCTAAGAATCAAAATTAATATGTATTTTCATTTATTAACATAAAGTATAAGTATCTAAAAATTTATATATATTTTAATAATGAAATTTAGACGCATCAGAAATTAAATTTCAGAATAATTATAATGTATACATAAAGTGAAAGGGAGTGGGACAAATCGTCCGACTTGAGTTTGAGAAACCAATGCCAGCCATACGTTCATGCTCAGAACTATCCTCAAACACTTGACAAATGCAATGGCTTGATGCAGCACCAGATAAGACCATTTTGAAGTCACAAAACAAACAGCAACGAAAAAGCTCCTTCGACACATCAATTTCTCTTCGCTACTGTACGAATTACGATTGATGAAAGTGCATGGTGAATCTGCATTTATAGTGACTGATATTCCTTCTCTAGACTGACATGTTTTTCAATCTTGCCATACACTAATTTTTATACTTATTCTCACTTCAGCAACGCGGGAAGGGCAAGAACTTTCTTGTTTACCTTGAACAAGAAACATAATAAACAGAAGAATTCAACAAGAACAGAAGAATTCAGAAGAAAGAGAATTCAATAATATATTAAAATGTACAGCAAAACTAACAGAAATTATTATTCTACATTATTTTTCTTATAAATATCTTTTAACTCTTTCTCAAAGATAAATAAGAGGTCTCTGTAATAAATTTTAGTCTGTAATACATGAAGGCCTTTTTCTAAACCAACGGCATAAGTATTGGTTGAAGTCATTTTGAAAATTTTATACAATTCTTAAGGATCAAAAAATATATTTTAATAATTTTTAAATTTTGAAATAGACTATATCAAGTTACAAATTTTAGGGAAAATTTTAAACACAGAAAATATAATGCAAAAGGTAAAGAATCGTAAAAGTAATAATTTTATCTAAAAATTTCGTTTCATAAAATATGGTATTGACAATCATGCAACTGTATTAATAAGCATAATTTTTTTTTTGTAAAAATTTGATTTACAGTCCATAAATGAATTTCTTAATTAGTAGAACATTCTCATAGGACAATAAGTTAATTAACCAGTTGGTTTAGTTACAGCTCAACAGTAATTCTTTGGACATGAGTTCAAATTAGAGTATGATCTACAGTTCAAAATGGATTCCATATGATTACAAATGTCCAAGGTTTTGAATCGACGATCTATTGATCCAAAGGAAAAAATTCTAATTTTGAAAATATAGTAACAAGAAAACTCTATTTCAAGATATGGGAAACGAAGTTTTATTTTAGTTTAAAAAATAAGTAAAAAAACTTATAATTTTATTCTTACATATTTTATTATTTTAATTTTTTCATTTTCAAATATTTTTTGTTTTATGTTACTAAAACTATTAATTATTTTAAAAAATTATAGTCTCAATTTCCAATAAATAATATTACTTACTTATTAGTATTTTAATAATATATCCAAACCTTAAAAATTTATTTTTTCTCATAAAAGTAAAGTAAAATATGATAATATACACGAGCTTTATGCTGTGATATATTTATAGCGAAAGAATATTAATAGACTATTTTATTTAAAAGAAACTATTTTATTCATAATTACATTATTTACAAAAAAAATAAAGAAACAAGAATAGCACAAAGTGACATGATCTATAGCATAAAAGAAATAAAAAACACCAAGAAAAATGCATGATTCTTGATAAATGCACTCAAATGAATTTTAAATGACTTACTGACTGTTGGGAAAGTTGTTGGCACAAATGTTTGAAAAAAGAGAGCAGTTTCATCAACATATGACGAGTCAGATATTATTAAGTTATCAGACAGAGGATAGAATGTTTCTGCGTCACCTGAAATGCTCCTTAAAATTAAATATAGTCCCTGAACAAATTATATATAATACATACTTGTAAACATGAACAGCTTTGGAATAAATGCAAATATTCCAAGAAATTAAAATATGAAAGTGTTGGAATAATAAAACATTATTCGATAATTTCATGAGAATTGAAATATTTAAAAAATATGTTAGAAAACAATATTGTATTAAGCGATGCACAATTTACAGAACAGTAAAACCATATTAAATCTGGAAATGAGAAAAAAGTTTTGTTTTATGTAATTATAGTAGATACTTTCATTGTCTGAATGGAATTTCTTAAAAAGAAATTAAATGGGATGGAACTTGGAAGAAGATTATTTCTGTGTATAACTTGGAAATGAGCTATTGCATGTAAATTATAATTTAAATCGATGGATATTCTACCTTCATAGGCCGAAACTGGAGATTGTCTACTTTCACGCGTGCATATCAAATACTTCGGTGAAAGTCGACAATCACAGATATGCTTAGGTGGAGGTCGAACAGAGAGGAGCTGAGGTAAAAAAAACTGGCTACTGGCTGTCTCCTACCAGATCTGTTGGGAATCAGTCAGATTTGTCAATGTTATGCAAAGTTTGATAGTCCAAGCAGTGTTTTTTAATTTTCTCCGATACCCTAATTTGTACTGAATGGATATCGCAGTAACTTATGATTTTTTTCATGAATTATTTTTAGGTAAATGAGAAGACAATTTTTTTTCACAAGAAAAGTACTTGAAAAAATACTTTCTGAAGTGATTTCAGCCAAAATTAGGTACAGCACATCGTTGGATTACAGATGATTAAAGTGTTTTGATTTTTTTTAAAACTAATGATGAATAAAAGTTAATATCACTAAAACCATGGGAAACGAGCATACAGTATTGTTAACAATGAAGAATTTTTCATTATACTATGTGTGAAACTCACTCTAGAATAGCTAGTTCTGAGTTAAGCTCTTGATGTCAAGTTGTTCTGACAGATCTTCAGTCAAACAGATATAGCAAATATAAATTCATAATGGTATATCAAGAATGGTATATAAGAGAGCTAAAAAAGTGGTGTATCACGTTCTTCTAATATTTTTAACATTTGGTGCTAAAACAATATTGCAATCAGATAGTGGTAAAGAATTTATTAATCAAGTCATATCCGAAATTTGCGCTATGTCTAAAGGGGTTAAGATAGTTCATGGAAAGCCCTGTCACAAAGCTCAGTTGAAAGGCACAATCAGGATGTATAGAAAATTTCAACTTCATGGATGAACGATAACGATGCAAATAAATAGTTAGATTATTCACCCCTTATTCAGTTTGCCATGAATCGTACATACCACGAAGAAATAAGCCAAATTCCTTATGAAAATATGTTTGGCATTAAGGAAAAAACAGGCACAACATCTTTTTAGCTTAGCAAAAAGATAAAAATTATTGAAACCAAAGAACAATTCGAAAAATTTCCAATATTTTTTAAACTGTAAAACAGCTTGAAGAAACTGTTAATACATCTGAAAATAAATTTGTATTCGTACTGAAATTGTACCGTAAATTGGTAGTCATACCGAAAACCATATTCCAAAGAAAAATATTGAAGAATACCCGCAATCTATCACATCTTCACATCAAGTTCTGACTAAAATATAATAATAATAATTATAATTTCTATAAAAAGAGAGGCCGTGAAAGAGATTCCTCTACTGCCAGCAATAAAAATGCCATGAACCACACAGAAACAATTTCCCCTCGCTCAAATTTGTGATACTGTACAAATACCTGTCTCTGATGTCGATGGTAATGTACATATATTCGAAATGTGTTAGCGGTTGTTGTTGTAATAGAAGACTCTGACTTCTATAAACTGCCAAATAACAATGATATCCTCAAGTAGATTTACATACGTAATCAGTTCGTAATTTTTGTAAAAAAGTTAATTTCCAAACATGAGATTTCTTCTCAAGAAATGTCGCTGAGAGAAGCAGCTGCAGCTAATTCAAGAAGCGGTAAACAAAGCTATACACCTTGTCATTGCAAAAGGAAGTGCTCCACAAATAAATGCAGATGTAAAAGCAAGGGCCTATTGTGCAAAGTGTTATAATAAAAAACAATACAGTAAAGTTCTTTAAATTCAATTATTTTCTTTTCTCATTTAGAATGTATTGTTTATTTTAAGTTCGTGGTCATTCCTTTCAGAAAAGAGGCGAACAAGCTACGTCGTCCTTGTAAAGTTTTATCTAAACTGAAATACAGATAAAAAAATTATATAAATCTCCAACATGTTCAACATTCACCATAATTGCATGGTGAATGTGGACATTTGCCGGTGTAAGTCAGAAATAAGGGTATTTATCACATATTAAGGACATTTACTAAGTGACTATGTGAATATTGACATTCACCGGTGAAAAAAAAATCATCAAATTTCGTACTTCCACCGTAACATGTATCTATATGTATTAGTTTACATAACTAATACAAGGGAATAAATCAATAACAAAAAGTGTTTTTGATTGCTTCGTGGTTATAAAATATTTGAAACATGATTACTTGAAACAATCAGATTAAGTTATCTTTTCCTTACTCTCAAATGCTGTATTTAATAATTATATTTATACACAATTTTTACAACTGTGGTATGTCCAAGAAATGGCTCATTTGTTTTATCAATTTGAATCTTGGTTTAATTAAGCTTATAATAAAATAATAATTCAAATAACTTATTTATTTTACTAACAAAAAGCTATGTTAATAGGTTCTTATATTGTTCGAATAAACTAAATATATTATATCAAATATAATAATTATGCCAAAATTGAATTTTTATTAAAGATATGTGATAAAATTGTACTCAATTTAATAAATAAAGTTTAACTATCGAATAATTTAATTTAATGAATTAATTTCCCTGGGTATAATTTAAAGAAAGAATGAAACAGTTCACAATTAGCATAAAAATATTTCATAATCAAACATTTCAAGTTATTTACCTTCTTGTAAATCATCTTTTAGAATTTCGTATTCAAATTCTGAAAATAAAAAAATTGTGATATCTTACAAAATCTTGAAAGTAAATGAACTTATGAGAAATAGTAGTCATTAATTATGCAACTATAAACATTTATTCTCATGATGAAAATAAAATATATGTCTAATACAGAAACCTTTTTCATTTAAAAATGCATTGTAATTCTAATTTTACAATTGGTTATAACAGGTATGCATTTTAACTGAAAAACTTGATAACATTTGGATTGTTTCGCATCCTATTAATATATATTTCCTTGTGATCAGTACTAGATAAAGTATATTACTGCATCTTCTTAGACAATAAACCAAAATATCCTTTTATCAACAGTTTTTTATAATACGTTCCTAATAACACGTTCTTAACTTACTTTGTAATATCTGCATCATTTGTTTTGAATGTAAGTTTAACAATGTTAAAAAAGTAATATATTGTTTGAGAAAGCTAAGTAAAAATACGTATGTTATGGTATAAAATGTATTATGAATCACAAATTAAAATTTTATAATGACAATGTTCAATAAAAGCTCGACTATCTGTAGTATTGATTATATTGATTTCACTGATATAATTCTTGTTGTTGTCGTGTGCCAGCCAGGCTGGCAATATGGGTTGCGCTTCTCCACTTTTCCAACTGAACCATATTTGGTGTGGAGTCCGACTTCCTCAGTATACACATGCCATAGGTACCCGTTTATAGGGTAGGCAACCATTCACACACACACACACACACACAAAGAAAGGACAAAGACAAGAAAGAGAGAGATAGAAAGTACATCCATGCCCGAGCCAGGATTCGAACCCAGGTCCCACCCATCTGTAGTCAGGTACGCTAACCACTAGACAGGTTGGGCGGCGATATAATTCATAAAATTATGAAAAAAGAGGACAAACCAAGACTACTTTGCAGTTGAACAATTTTAGTTCTCAATGACTAATATGAATATATTAATTTTAGTTGATATAATGATAAAACTATTAATTTAATTACAAATTTGTGAATTTTGTTTTTTTGTTGAAAGTTTTATTCCTTGCACTGAAATATTTTTTTTTAAAGGATTGAAAATTTGATTTTTTTGAAAACTTACGTTTTTAAGAAATCAGCAAAAAAAAAAAAAAAAAAAAAAAAAAAAAAAAAAAAAAAAAAAAAATCTGCTTATTTGCATTGAAATATTTTTTTACAAAAGAGCAAAGCTGTATTGGGATATTTTAAATATCCTGTGAATAGTCTATAAAATGGTTAATTAGCTTGTGGATAATCAGTAGGTTACTGAATATGTATAAAATTAGTGGTTAATTTTAGTCAGTAAAATCGCAAATGTAAAATAATGAAGCTGTTAAATATTCATTTTTTGCTACATTCATTGTTGCGTATTATATTCGTTAATCAAGATGCATATATCAAATAATTTGAATATTATCAAAATACATATTTAGCAGTTCAATAAAATTGATTTTGGCATTGATTAGGAACAAAACTGAAATATTTTTTTATATTAATAGGTTACATTCTCAAAAGAAATACCATTCGAAGATTACTTGTTTTTACAATAATAATGATTTAAATATAACATAAAATAACAATCTGATTTAAAAAATAAATACATTATAAAGTTCAATCTAATGAGACGTTTTAAAGTAAAGAAACAATATTTTATTTAGACTATTTTGTATATCAATAAATTTATCAAATAATCTATTGATTGTCAAAACAAGCAAGATTAGATAGAGAGGAAATCTGTCAGTTCAAAATACATAATCTAATTTTCCTTTTTGGCAAGTGAAACTTATAATAATCAGACTTATAATATAAACTTATATAACGCATATTATTTTATATTCTAGTAGTTTGTATTATGTTATTTTTTTCCGATTCACTATTAATACCTCTTTATTATATTTTATGTTGTAAGGAAGTGGTTATGCAAATAATAATTATTTAAATTAATTATGATAGTTAAAATTAGTATAGGAATAATAATGAAATTAAGTATATTTTACCTTGTCTAGGGTCTCCAGCCATTTGGTAGTCAAATGCTAAAATAAAAAGCATTTTTGAAAAAGTATTAAATATTTAGTTTTTGAAACTTATCGAATATTGAAGAAAATTATCTTTAATTATAATAGCATTAAATGAGTATGTTTAATTAAAGAAATAGAGAATTTTTTGAAGTAAATTTACAATCTTTAAAAACATTATAAAAAAGTTCTCATTTCCAAAGTTTTTAAAAATTTAACGAAATGTGTATAATTGTATCTTTCTTAACAGCACACCATTACAAATATGAAATATTCACACACAATTTCCACAAAATAATTAGTAAAACTAGAGATTGTAAGCATCTGGAAATGTAGATAAATATAAAGCTTACAAACTTCCAAATTTCATTAATAAACTTTTAAATTTTATTGAATTAATAAATTTCCCAATAACATAGTATTGTAATTTGCCAGTCGTTGGCACATATTATTAATTTAAAAGAACTGCATGTGCAAAAACATAGACTTAGATTGAAGAACTTAATAATAAGAAATTCTACGTGTATATGTACCTTATTGATCAAATATACTCAAAAAAATATATTTTTCTAAAAATTGCTAATATTTTCAAATTGAATTAATATTATGAAGCAACTAGAAAAAAATTAAATAAAAAAAAAGTAGAATTTAAAGGATTTTTCAGAACTTTAGTGAGAATTTATCTTTGCGTGGTGATAGTACATTATTATAATCAAATCAACAAGTATTATTTCGTATTTTTGCAAATCTGATAAGAAAACTTCATCATTAAAGTTAATAGTCAAAGTAGTTTAAACAAAAGATAAATAAATGAATACTTTTCAAAAAAAAAAAAAATTTGTTCACGCACAGAAGTGATTTATTTGAAAGTCTATTAGGAAAGCAATTCAGCAGTCTGAAGTATTTAACATACTTATGAAAGTTTCAGGAATATCATAATGTGAATTATTTATCCTGGGCTTGATTTCATAACATTTAATGTTGTCTTATTATTTAAATTGTAGAGTATTTCGTAAAAATTAGGATAACATATAGTGAAATTTAATTTTATTAGAGTAGTGAAGTGAAAATTTTTACATACTACGCTGGAGCGTATTATACTCTTTTAAAATTTTACACTATTTAAAAAATATACCATTCAAAATTTTATATATTTGTATATAGTTCTTTATCTAACTCTGATTTTTTAAGAATTGGCGACATTTAAATCTTCTTTTCTAATGGCTGGCACCCTTGATCAAGTAAGTACATTAAACCATTTGCCGAAACAAAGCCGGAAACTGCCACTCATTTTATCGTTACCCGGTGGACACCTGTGAACCAAGTCACGGAGGTATGAGTAGCACCACCCACGCCACACCACCGCAAAACCGTTTATAGGGTGGGCCACATTCATCCATCATCTGAGGAAAGGACAAGAAACACACAGAGAAAGTACATCTATGCCCGAGCCTCTATTCGAACCCAGGTCCTTCCCATCCGTGTCAGTTAAGCTAACCACTAGACAGGTTGGGCAGCATTATTCAAAACTTAACACACAAAAAAACTAGCATACAAAAATATGCCCCCCCTATAATTAATTTAAATTTTACTAAAGAAAAATATTACTGCTGAATCAATTAAAATTAAATGATTTTTTAATAATCATTTTGCCATCCCACAATACTTATATTTATTAAAAATATAATATAATCCATATTTACTTAATTATTTTAAATTACAATAGATAATAGTATTGATGTGTATTTCATGAAAGAAATATTGTGTGATAAACAAGTTGTATCATTTGAATAATCATATTACGACCATAAAAAAGAACTTTCTAATAGAAACTGTGTATCCATTAGAAAGTCCTACTGAGTACAAGACTGAATAGAACATAGGAACAGAGAAGAAAAAACCTAAACTAAGCCTAATTAGGCTTAGTTTAGGTTTTAGGCTCGAGCGAAAATAATGGCTTATAGAGTTCTAATTAGAACTCTATAAGTCATTATTTTCGCTCGAGAGCTAATTTGACAGATACCTATAATTAAAATGGGATTTAAAACACTCAGAAGTAGAAGCTGAATATTAAACTATTAATTAGCCAGTTGCCAATTTGGAAAATAAAGAGTGTATAAAATGTATTGCTTAAAATTCCAGCAGGATTGCGATACCACTCCTGGTTCTGTTAGTAGGGCCTAAATATTTAGAGAGAAATATCCCAAGTTTAGCCTTTGCAGTTCAAACTATGTTCACTTGGCCGCTGTGGCCTGGTTGGTTAGGGCATCGTTCTCGTTACCAAACGATGGTGAGTTCGAATCCCGGCATAGCAGAAGATCCGTCGTGTTCACTAATGGTGACTGGGGCACGTTAAATCCATCCGCTCGCAATGTCCTCCATGTTCCCATTACAAATTAATACCTCTGGGGGTAGTTGGAGCCAGGCTTTGGGTCTTCACTGGTTTCAATCTCTAAATTGGAAGATTCAGGTGATGCTGCCATCTATGAGCCAAAAGTCGTTCTTCCACCTTCGTATGAGGGTGCTCTATTAGAAAACGGAAGACGCTCCCTCTTTGACTTTATTCGCCTAGTCTCTCTGACGGGTGGGCTTGGCGTTGCCAAATGTCATTATCAACAACAACTATGTTAATTTAAATTTTAAACTTTGTTTTCTATATATATATCTACAGAATTCAGAAAGTTGCCACCTGACCTCTTTACAACGCACGTGTAAGTGTGTATGTGTACATAATTACTATGTCATAAAATAACTACATTAAATACAACATTTTCCTAAACCTACAATAACTGTTCTTGACTACTTAAACATAAGTTTTAAAATTTCATGATTTGAATTTTCATGAAATATTCAAAATATACAAAAGTATTTGAAACCTTTTATATTTCTAAAATTTCATTATTTAATTATTGTCTACAGTGGCATTCCTAATCACAAAATTTATGTCAAAAATTATGTTGTTTATGTGAAATGTGTATATCATACTGTAAATTTTTCTGAATTTTTACATTATTAAATGCATGTAAAGATAAACAATATTCCATTTGGTATGATAAGAAATATCGATATTTTATTTCTTACCCAGGCTGTCGAGAGATTCAGATAACCATTCATAACCTAAAAATACGAAACGCTCTGATGAAAATCATATATTTATTTAAATTTTTAAAAAATATATAATGTATTTGATTGTAATGGAACTTTATATTCTACTGATATTTACTTTGAGTTGTGTCTGCTGGTGCTTGATTGGTATGATCTACAAAAAAAATATTTTTATGTATTAAAATAAAGAGGACTTTACTTTGACAGTATCTCAACTTATTATTTAATTTTTGTTACTTTACCTTCAATCACAGTCTCAATTGGATAAAATCCATGTTCTAAAAAATATTTTATCAACTATAATTTCAATTCTCTAAATGATAATTCATTAAAACGTTTTTTTTAAAATAAAATTTACCTTCCATTACAATATTGGGATTGATTTCTGCAAAAAAGTTACTTTGGTTTTTTGTTAATTACATAATGTTTTTACTTAAGATGATTTAGCATGTTATTCAAATATATTTAATTGCTTTTAGACTTACCTCCAGTAACATCAACTGTTGGTTGGTAATCCTGACCTGTAATATATTTTCATTCTTTATAATCTTATCATAATTTTCCCAAAATATTTTAGAAAATTTGTTGTAAGATTTGATAACTTTTAACCACATTAATCAAAACGAATATGTACTTTAAAATTTAATTAAAAAGATCTTATACTTTAAATGCCAAATTTAAACTACATATTCTCTGCTTACTAATTTGCAAAGTGAGAAAATTATGACCATAAAATCTATTTTGTGAATTCCTGTAGCTTATGTGAATATCTGAAAAAATAAATAATTTTGTAGAGCTATTTTGAGAGTTTAATAATGTGAATAGGAGATACCATTATATGGACTACGTCATCACTCATCAGAGAGACTACTTTTTATAAATTTCAGTTATCTACAATTTTCTTTTATATTCAGCTTTTACTGAATATCAAATGACCAACTGAAGACACTGTGAATCACGATACAGATATGAGGATCACTCTAAAATTTTTGAGATACAATCAGGTTTTTAAAGTTATACTTTAAAAACCTAATTGAACACACCTAAAATTTTAGGTGTGTTCAAAGTAGTCTCCTCCAGTATCAATGCACATTTGAAGACGAATTTTCCACAGATTAAATGCCTCAAGCCATTCATTTCTGGGAAACGATGAAAAAAATGCATTTATAGCCACATCAATCTCTTCTTCTGAATGAAAACGACGTCCACGTAAGTTTTTTTTTTAGATTAAAGTATAACCAAAAGTCGCAGATTGCTAGATCAGGTGAATACGGTGGATGCTCGATCACTTTAATTTGTTTTTGCTTAAGAAACTCAAGTGTTAATCCGGCTGTATGTGAAGATGCATTGTCATGGTGAAGCATTAGTCCCCTATAACATTCAGCTCTTGTAGAATTTCTGGAAGACATTTAGTGGTATACCAGTTTGCTGTTACTGTCTTCTTTCCTTCCAACTTGATGGCTTTGACCAATCCCATACTTCTGAAGAAAACGGCATACATCACTTTTTTCAGTGCACGTTGGTTTTTCACCATTGTCGGCGTGGGATCATCTTCAAAGACCCATACTTTGCTTTCTTGACGTGTTGGAATGTCAAAAAACAGTATGTACGTTTCATCACCTGCTAAAATTTTAGAAATGATGCGGTGGCCACCATCATTTAGCAATTTAAGAGTTTCTTTACTGATTCTGTCATGCTCCTCTTTTTGATGCTCAGTTAGATTATTGGGAACCCAATGGCAAACTACTCTTTTAATATGTAATTCTTCATGAATGATTTTGTGTATGGATGCGGATCCAATATTGAGTTCCTTCTGTATCATTTGAATGGTACAGCGATTATCATCCATTAACAGTTTTCGTATGGCGGACACATTATCCGGGATTACTGCCGACGGCGGCCTTCCTGTGTGTTCTTCATCCTAAAGAAAATTGCGACCTCTTCTAAATTATCTAAACCATCTGAATACAGTAGCACGAGCTGGAGATTCATCACCAAATGCTAAATGCAACCGTTGAACGCATTCTTCTTGATTTAATCCTGCTTTAAAATCTAGAAAATCATAGCACGAAAATGTTCTCGCGTCAACTCCATTTGCTCTTCTGTTTAAAATTTATTCTACGCTAAACAAGTTGAAGTAAGTCAGTAAAAAATCGTCTTCTGTGTTAAAATACTTTGTATTTTAAAATTAAACCAATTATTTTTATTTTATAAATTCTCGTCTGCGCGTATCTCAAAAATTTCAGAGTAACCCTCGTATAAATGTTTTACTGCCATATTCACCAACCAGAGTCAAACGAGGTTTCAGGGTAAAGGGCAAGTTATGTCATGAAACATTATTCACCACGACATAAACAGCGATTAACTCACCTATATGGATCCCTAGAATAACCCTACGAATTCGGAGTGTTAGCGCCGAGTCAGCAAACAATGGCGGAAGCGATATATTTGTTGACATTGATGTGCAAGATTGCTAGCCAATCAGAAGCCGTCTTACATGTCGTGTTCGGTTAACTCCAAAGTTGTTTTACACGGGAATTTCCCCGCTTCGTGAATAAGAATGGGTGAGTCATACTAGATTTGAGTTATATCCGAGATAGGTTACACTCAAGTTAACCCATGTTTGGTGAATACGGCCGTAATTGTTGTAAGTAGTAAAATTTATTATATATTGTTTACTGATTTCATTAGTAAAGTCACTAAGTAAACTCAATATCATGAAACAACATTTATATGTAACTTGTTAAGATTTAACTAAAATCAGTTGTGTGTGTGTGCTTATTGAATTTGGTTAATAATTGAAAATATACCTATGATCGTAATCTATTATATTAGCCAAATCTATTATATTTAAGCATTAATGAAATACAACTATACATTTAATTTTAAATATGTCTTAAAAATTAATTACATAGGTATACTAAATAAGACTAAATAGGCTAGATTTATATTAAAAAAGACGTAACCGATAATACCTGCCATATTGCCCTCGCCTGTTCCAAAACCATGACCTGAAAAAAATTACATTTTTAAATAATTTTCGCAAAATATATAAAGAATTTAAAAATTTTAAAATTTACCTTCAACTGCATCATTGGCTAAACAGTAATCATGAATATTCATTATTGGTTTAATATTAATTTTCTAAATTTTTTCATTCATAAATTTAAAAGATTTACCTTTATTTGTATCATCCGCTTCCTGATAAACATTGCCTGAAAGAAAGATTTTTATTTTGATAAACTAAAAATTGATTTGTTTTTAGAATATTTAATAGTTTATTAATTTTTTGAGATTTACTTTCTGCTGCCATCTCCAATGGATAAATGAATTCACCTGAAATGTATTTTTTGTTATTAAAATGATAATGATATTTTTCGTAACGGAAAATATATGACTTTGTTTAATTTCAATCATTCTCAATGAAGTTTACCTTGAGCCGCCGCTTCAGTAGTTAGATATGATTGGTCTGAAAAAAAATAAAAATAAAATTATTCATTTTTCGAAAATACCTTTTAACAATGTTCAGAACTTATGAAATTTACCAATTTCAAGGCTACCAGATGACTGGGGATTGGTATCTGAAATAAATATGGTGTTATTCACTAAAAAATAAGTTATCATTTTTCAAAATCATGCAACAATTGTATGATTGGTAAACATGAAGTGGTATAAGAAAGTTTTCTTTAAATTATAACTGTTCAGTTTGTAAAAATAATTCAATACTTTGCTTATAAACATAAAAGTAAATAAGTTTTATCTTCAACAGATATTTTTATCTCATCAACATTTTCTAATTTATATGTTCAGTAAAACTCCATCAGATTCAAATATTCTATTTCTAAATTTATCTCCAAAGAGATTCAAAATTATGAAATTACATTTATTAAGTAAAAGTAATAATCACTTTTCACCATTCTAAAAATCTTTATTATTTTAAGAAATAAGTTTATAGGAATAATCTTGTGTAGGGAAAATTTTCAGAGTTATTTTATACAATAGCTTATAAGAATTATTAATTTACTTAAAACATATAAGTTTTAAAGCCCAAACCCCAATTATCATGAGATTAATTCTTTAAATAAATATATTTATTATATTCAACGTATTATTTAGACGACAATAAAAAATAATTTCTTTCTGCAATTATTATACTAAATGGAATTATTGTTATGTTATAAATAAGTTATAATGTCTAATTTCTATCAATATCCAAATTATTCAAAAATTATAATTAACATTTTAATAAAAATATATATTATTTTGTAGTAGACATATTAATTTGTCACATTAAAATATGAAATTAAACAATAAATACAAACAGTTATCCTGCTTACCTTCTACTACATTTTCAAATGATTTGTAAACATAACCACCTATAAGGAAAATATATAATTATTTGTCATAATTTAATAACTATTTGAATAATATTACACATTTAGAAAAATCAATGATAATATGCTGACTTCCAAAAGTTAAGGAACAATCGGTTTCTTTTGCCTAATTTGCAAATGAATATATGCAGAAAGAACAAATTTAGATGATACGTACACAAAACAGGTATGTATTGATTGTTACATATAAGATTACATAAGAAAATGTATAAATGATTTACACAAAAAAACCAATCTGGCTGGAAAAGTCCTTTTTTCGGAAAAAGAATAAACAGTTTTATATGATAAAATGTCATAAAAAAATAACAAAAAAGATTTTCAATAAGAGATATGCCCATCGATAGCTTGAATGCATAGGTGACATCGATTTTCTATGCTGTCAATTAAGTTGTCGGTTACTGAAATGGGAAGACAAAAATAGACATGGATTAAGCTATTTCCTAGCTCTCCTACGAATCTACTCTCCTACAGACATTGGAGAAAGATTTAAAGCAGCAATCTGTCTACCAAGATAGTCCCACAAATGTTCAATGGGATTCAAATCTGGAGATTAAGCAGGCCCTTCCATTCGTTCCGAACCAAGACCTTAAAGATATCCTTCAACAACTGATGCTTGATGAGGTCGGGCGTTATCATTCGTCAGAATAAAACTTTGCTAATAGTTCCAGCGTATGGTCGGACATATGGGTCAAGGATTTCATTTTGATATCTCACATCAGTCACAGTTCCATCCTGGAACACATGCAGATCAATGTGACTACCGAGAGAGATCCCTGCTCAAACCATTATTATTTCACATGAAAATTTTCTCTTTCCAAAGTTTTGAACTGATGGTATCTGGTGTTTTGTTCTCTCCCGATTTGCACTCTTCCTGAATAGCTCTTTCGTAGAAATCTGGAATGGTCTATAAATAGTACAGAACCCTATCATTGTCTAGTCCAGAAAGTGTGTCCTTTTGCCAGAGATAACAAGGTCCTTCTCTGTCGTCCTGTGACAGGAACACACACAATTAGTCACTTTGCATAGAGATTTGCATGGAGAAAATACTTTCTCGTAGTACTAGCTGATATTCTTCTCCCTAGTACAACTATATGGTCAGCAATAAATTGCGGCACAGAAATGCTTCTTCTCTTTCGTTCTGAAAAAGCTATAAAGCTTCTGTACGTATTGTTGCTCATAATTAACCTGGAATATATCTTCTCGGCATAGAAGCTTCTGTTTGAAATTAATTCCAGAAAGGTGGATCACACTGCGAAACATTTTTAGGAGCCTAATAACATCAGCCTATAACATTTTCCATATATCTGACCAACCGCCACCTCAACAAATCAGACAAATTGTTATTCTCAGACATTTAAGGACCACATTAACTACTGTTTACTAATCTGCTAACAAAAGTTGAAGTGTACAAAACTTACAAATGTAACTACGAAAGTTTACATGCTTTTCTCTTTCTCATTTATACCAGTTCTTTTCTATAATAAAATGTAGTATCCAGTGTTGTGTATAAATTTATACGAGTTTGTTTTAATGAATTATATAAATTATAAATTTTATTATTACTTTAATTGTTTACGGTGAGCTTCGTAAAACATGTTGTTTTTTAACTTTTGAATATCAGTGTGCTTTAATAACATAATAATACTTTACTGATTATTAAAATATTATTTAAAAAAAAAATTTTATCTTAATAATAACTTCATCAGTAATACCACTTACTTTTACTCTATTTACATTAACCAATCATTATTGATAATAAACTGATTAATCAAACGAAACATATGTTTGAATTTATGCACTTAACTATTCACATAATTTCTATTTTTGTGTATATTTAAAGAACTGAAGGTTATCGTGTCGCATAATTGTTTTTTAAAAATAGCTTACATTTAAAGAACAATTAAACGAAACGCGATAACCTTCTTTGAAGCTCAATACCTCAATTTTCAATGTCTATTAGTTCAAATGTTTTTAAAATTTAATTGGATATCATTTACAATATATAATTTTATCAATTACAGATCTCTTTTCATTATAAATTAAATATAATTCCATAATCAACTAAAGAAGCGTTAACTTAGAGCTATTTTTAATACATTTCACATTTTCCTTTGAGATAATTAAATGAATTATTTTTCTTCCGATATTACGAACCTCTCTACTTCCATACCTTTATATTTTTCTTTTTATCATGTAATTCTTCCTTTTAAATCTAACGTGGCTCGATCACTTTTCTTAGTTTCATATCTTAATATTATTTATGTAATTTAAACATATGTGTAGAACCCAGTGGCGTAGTGGTAGCGCTTCATATTTCCAAAGCACATATCTGGGGTTCCGTCCTTAGCCTGGGAAAGGTCAACTCAGCTTTTTCTCACTTTAGTGAATCGGTGAAACTGAAAACTATGTATGCTTGGTAACTAAACACTAGGGGTTTCACGTTAGGCTGACCACCTAACCGGAATATATGCTTCCTCAAGAACCATGCATGTTTGGGAACTAAACATTAGGGGTTACACGTTATGCTGACCATCTAACAGGAATATATACTTCCTCAATATATACACCTGGGATCCCAGTTATATGGGCACAGTAGACCATTAGCTCAAAAATGGGCTGTCGAGCCACAAAGATTAGATAAACATATGAGTAAAGCAATTTACTATATAATTTTACGATGGTGATAATGCCATTTGTAAAATAATGTAGCACATATTTATAAACGTAAAAAGAGGATATATACACTACTGGCCATTAAATTGCTACACCAAGAAGGCGACATGCTACAGACATGAAATTTATCCGAAAGGAAGAAGGTGCTGTGATATGCAAATGACTAGCTTTTCAGCGCATTCAGACAAAACAGGCGCCAGTAGCGACACCTACATTGTGTTTAAATGAGGAAATTGTTCAGCCGGTTCCTCATACACAAATTGCATTTAAATTTTGTTGCCTGGTGAAAAGTTGTTGTGCCTCGTGTAAGAAGGAGAAATGCGTATCAGCACGTTTCTGACTTTGATAAAGGTCAAACTGTAGCGTACCAGGATTGCGGTTTATCTTATCGCAGTATTGCTGCTCGCGTTGGTCGAGATCCAATGACTGTTAACAGAATATGGAATCGATGGGTTCAGGACGGTAATACGAAACGCCATGCGGGATCTTAATGGCCACCTATCACTAGCAGCCGACAAGACAGACATATTATCCGCATGACCGTAATGGATCGTGCAACCACGTCACGAGCCGTGAGTCAAGAAACGGGGTCGTTTGGAAGACAACATGTGTCTGCACGAACAGTTCGACGACGTTTGCAGCAGCATGGACTCTCAGCCATGAGTCCATGTCTGCGGCTTCCTTTGACGCTGCGTCATAAACAAGAGCACATTCAATGGTGTGATCAAAGACGAACCTGGGAGCACGAATGGCGAGACGTCATCTTTTCAGATGAATCCAGGTTCTGTGTACAGCATCATGATGGTCGCATCGGTGTTTGGCGGCATCGTGGTGAACGCACACTGGCAGCGTGCATTCGTCATCGTCATACCGGCCCATCACCTGGTGTGATGGTATGGGGGGCCATTGGATACACGTCTCGGGCTCCTCTTGTGCGCATTGACGGTGCTTTGAACAGTGCACGTTACATTTCTGGTGTGTTACGACCCGTGGCTCTACCCTTTATTCGAACCCTGCGAAACCCTACGTTTCAGCAGGATAATGCTCGACCGCATGTTGTACGGACCTTCCTTGATACGGAACATGTTTTGCTGTTACTCTGGCCAGCACGTTCTCCAGATCTTTCACCGATTGAAAACGTCTGGTCAATGGTTGCCGAGCGACTGGCTCTCACCAAATGCCAGTCACTACGGTTTATGAACTGTGGCATCGTGTTGAAGCTGCATGGGCATCTGTACCTATACATGCAATACAATCTCTGTTTGACTCAATGCCCAGGCGAATAACTGCTGTTATTACTGCCAGAGGTGTTTGTTCTGGGTACTGATTTCTTAGGATCTATCCAGCCAAATTTTTTTTTAAATTTAATCACTTGTTATTTCTTGTATATTTGTCTAATAAATATCATTTTGTTATCTGCATTTCTTCCTGGTGTAGCAATTTTATTGGCCAGAAGTGTAGTTTTTAACACGCTAATATTCCAATATCAGCTTACAGGAGAAAATTTCCCATTTTGACAAATTTGTATTTTAGTACTTGTATAACTTTCCGATGTGATTCACATTTGAAAATAAATAAAATATATGTTACAAAAGCCTGATTTTTCTTCTCAAAATATTGAAAGCACGAATATTATAATAAGATTTAAATAAGCGCAACAATAATTTCAAAAACCGAAGTTAAGAGCTGCAGAATTATTGTTTCAAAATTATTTTCAAATTAAAAAATTTGCTTTTATTAGTTAATTTAATGATATGGATTATTGTTTTGAGAAACAACTTGGTATATTTAATTATAAATTTCCAATAGAAACTTTTTCAATGATTACACTTGTCAGATTTTTGTAAATTCATTTAAAAAAAGTAAACAGAAAACCAGTTTGTATAACTTTTTTTCACAATATGTTACTTCTAAAAAACTTACATTTCATAAACATATTATTGGATCATGTATAATAAATTACGCGAACAGATTCACAGTTTTGGAATAAAATTTAGTAGGAGGCAAATTTGTTTATGTAATACTGAAAATATTTTATGTACATTAAATAAATTTATAAAATTAATCATAAATAAAAGGATAAATGTATGATATAATTTAAAATTTTAACTAAACACAAAGTTTAGAGATTGTATCATTTTACTCAATAATTATTGTGTCAGCTCAAGTTACCATTCTCATATTACTACATTTATTCATTTTATACCCTAATCAAATACAATGTAATATCAATATGCAATATAATTCCTTTTTTTTAAGATTTTTAAAGTTGTATAAAATATAATAAAGAGCTATTACACAAATCAGTATCAAAATGAAGAATAAAAGACAGTTATAGAAAAAAACTTGAAATAAGAAAAAAAAAAAAAAAAAAAAAAAAAAAAAAAAAAAAAAAAAAAAAAAAGAAGTGAAAATTACCCTAAGGGGAAAATTTTCACGAGAAATTATATTCCTTTTAAAAATATATATATACTTAGGAAACGTAAACTATGCATACTTTTCTTCATATTTCGTTACTTTAAATAGTCATCTAATAAGCCTATAACTTCAGGCTCATTATTTTAATATTATTTGTCCAAAACTCAATATTTGTTTTAGAAATCTAATAAATATATTTATTATTATAAACTATTTTAGCTTCAAAAGAAAGTTAGAGAAAAAATAATTTAGACATAGTTGGATGCCTTAATGTGAATGGTTTCTAATAATAATAATAATATCATACATACATATATATATATATATATATATATATATATATATATATATATATATTAAAAGATTCAATACCTATTAAACTTACCTTGGATATCAAATTCATTATCTGCAACAGAAGTTAAGTGTAAAGCATTTAAATACTTGCAGAAAAGTGTAATTTTTCATAATAGCATTGTTATTAACTAAGATTCTAAAAATCACACAAAATTTCTATATCAAGAGA